>JARPMJ010007244.1:27500-44633 GCA_033366665.1 Phoxinus dragarum | reverse complement strand
GGCTATATTTATTTATATATATATAAAAACCACCACCCCGTTGCCTTTCGGGTTCCTGTGCACGACGGGCAATAACGTAACCCCGCTTTGACTGTCGAGAAGAAGTCTGCTTTAGAGCTTGTATCAGTGTGAGTCTTTCTGCTCCCCTCCAAACACACACAGAAAAGGGGGGGCTGTCTGTGTGTGTGCCCTCCCTCCCCCCCCCCCCCCCCCCCCCCCCCACACACACAGAGAGAATGGCAGGGGGAACTCTGTCAGAGAGAGACAAAACCACATTCAAACCAAAATATCTGACTTCCTGTTGGTCGGAGCTAATGACTGTAAATGAGAAAGTTGTCCGGATCGATAAGCACAATATACAGACCGAGTTTTGTGACTGTAGGTAAAAATAACCCCCCCACTTTAGTCAAAAGTATCTTGAAAGTAACACACTTCCTGCTGCCAGTTGGTGGCGCTATAACTTTGACTCATAATAGTCACATCCATGTGATCGCCCTCTTACAACAAACACACTGCTGAAGTTTCATCAAGATCAATAAATGTATGAAGACGTTATAACACATTGTGTTTTTCTTTTCTCGCCATAACTTCGTTTCCTCGCCACGGCCAAACCGTTCGAGATATCAAAAATCCGTCCGCTATTTAGCGTCCTCAATGTCTTTACTTCATGCTGACCAAGTTTGGTGGCGATAGGATAATTTTTCTTGGAGGAGTATATCAAATTCCAGGGGCATGCATTTTCATACAGCCCATAATAGCCGACTTCCTGTTGGACTGGCGTAAAACTTAGAGCACGAAAGTTGTTCGGCCCGATGATATCTAAATGTGTACAGAGTTTCATACTTATTCATGCAAACGTGTTTGATATATGGACAAGTGTTCGAATCCCATTCCAGGGGGCGCTGTCGAGCCCCCATGCCACGCCCGGGTACCAGCTTCAACCCGGCCCTTATGGCTGCAGGTTCTGACCTGTGTGCAAAGTTTCAAGAGTTTTTGAGCACGTTAAGGGCCCCATAAGTGCCCGAGAAGTCGCACACAGCAGAGAAAGGGTTAAAATAAAGCCCCCCTCCTCACACACACTCACACACACAGACACTGAGAGAGACTGGCAAAATTCTGAGATTTTCTCCCATTCAAACAAAAATATCTGACTTCCTGTTGGTCGGAGCTAATGAGTGTAAATTAGAAAGTTGTCCGGCTCGAGGAGAACAATATCCATACTGATTTTTGTTACTGTAGGTAAAACTAATACCCCATTTTTGACTAAAGGTGGCGCTACTGAGCCCCTTACCACCCCCGTTTCTGAAACTTTGCACGTATCTACTAGCTTAAAAATGTAATGTGTCTGTCGAGTTTCATCCAATTTCAAGCATGCTAAGAGTCTCAAAAACATCAGAAAAAAATATTAAAGTTTGATGCGTTGCCATGGCAACAGTATTTAAGATATCAATAATTCTTTCACAGGTCTGCATCTGCTGTGTGTTTACATTATACAGATGAAGTTTGAAGCAAATCGGTAAAAATAAGAGGGTGATTTTAAAGCATTTTGAAAGTGACACACTTCCTGCTGCCAGTTGGTGGCGCTATAACATTGACTTACAATAGTCACATCCATGTGATCGGCCTCTTACAACGAACACACTGCTGAAGTTTCATCAAGATCAGTTAATGTATGAGGATGTTATAACACACTTCCTGTTTCCAATATTCGCCATAAATTTGTTTCGACTTCATGCTGACCGAGTTTCGTGGTGTTTGGATGAATTCTCTAGGAGGAGTATTTCAAATGCCAGAACATGCGTTTTTAAACTACCCTAAATAGCCGACTTCCTGTTGGGCTGGCGTAAAAAGTAAAAGCACGAAGGATATATGAACCGATGAGATCTATAAGTATATCGAGTTTCATATTATTACATGCAAGCGTGTTTGATTTATGGACCAAGTTTTCGGACCCCGTTCCAGGGGGCGCTGCCGAGCCCCCCTGCCACGCCCGGGTACCAGCTTCAGTTCGGCTCTAATGGCCGCGGGTTTTGACCCATGTGCAAAGTTTCAAGAGTTTTTGAGCACGTTAAGGCCCCCAAAAGTGGCAAAAACCTTGAAAAAAAAATTATTATGAAGAAGAAGAAGAAGAATAACAAAAAATCCTTAGAAGAACAATAGGGCTCTGCGCCCTTTCAGGGCTTGGGCCCTAATTAATGATAATAACCCTGGTTGGACATATATGCAGCTCTATATAAAGTTATTTCGTAGTGTACGTGTATATAGAGATGATGTCCACTAGTACTGCACAGATACGTGAGTAATGATAACTGTGTGTGTGTGTGTGTGTGTGTGTGTGTGTGTGTGTGTGTGTGTGTGTGTGTGTGTGTGTGTGTGTGTGTGTGTGTGTGTGTGTGTGTGTGTGTGTGTGTGTGTGCTCGCAGGAGGGAGTTTACCCAAACCGCAGGTGAAGACGGCATCACTAGGGCAGGCTGGGAAGGCCCGCTCGCCGCTGCTGCCCGTTTCCGTGCCGACCGCTCCCGATTCCACCGAAGACGGCCCGAAACCAGCCGAGGACCCGGCGAGCGTGAGTTACCCATAATCCATCATGCCGGAGTCTCCCGTACAACTCACGGCCACTACACTGCAAACAATGCTTTTCTTAATCTAGTCTTGTTTCCAGTCCAAATATCTAAACATTCTTAAATCAAGAAGCATTTACTAGATGAGTGAAATTACATAAGATAATATGTCTTGTTTTCTGGGGAAATAAATCAAATAAAACAAATAAAATTATCTGCCAATGGGAGAAGAAAAATAAACTTGTTTCTGTTTGAATTAACATAATTTTTCTTAAGAATTGGCAGATCATTTTAGCCTGTTCTACCAGACTCTCGGACAGTTCATCTGTACAGAGAGTTCAGAAGGCAGTTCTCTGTAGAAGTTTAAAACTATTGGATCTGCCATAACCAATCGCTAACGTTTGGTCGTGACCAGGGGTTAAATTGGGATTTATTATGTGGGGGGCTGTCCCTTGGGGGGGTCGGGGGATTAGTTAGTACTAATTTCTATACTACTAGAAAGAGTATTTTTCTATACTTCACAATAAAGATGTGATTGGGCCAGCCCAGTGTCAATCAAGAAAACAACCAATGGGCCGCTGATCTACACGTTTCATGCGGTGTCAGAAAAAAAGCTAACGCTGACTGTTTTTTACCAATGCATTACACCAGCACTAACCCAGTGCCGCCGATTAAGCAAAACAAAACAAAACGAACGGGCCGCCGATGTACGAGTTTTATGGGCCGTTAAGAAAAAAGAAAAAAAAATATGCCTGGACGTCACACTTTACCTGTTGCCTTTCACCATCCACTTATTTATCTGCTGTCGCATCAGTTTACATGCTATCTCATGTTCCCTCTTTCTTTTTCTATTTTTGCCCCCGATCGCTTTTTTGCTTTATCCACCCTTTTCGACGACAACTCACTACTCGTGCCTGCTCGCTCTCTCAGCGCTCACGGCGCCCGCGCCAGCGCCCGATGTTATTAGAGGGGGGTCCCCTTTTATGTCAAAATTCTATGATGAAATCTAATGAGGGCGCATACTCTGTTAGTCCTCTAAAATTTTATATAATATTAAGGAAATGCAGAAATTATTTAGAAAGCGCAAAACAGCAGCTACATATAGAACCCCCCCTCCCTTTTTTTTTTTACCATCACTTTGGCATATTCCCACTTTTTTGCGCCACTGGCAGGCTTATGTGCTGACCCCCGGAGAGCCCCGGCCCAATTTAACCACTGGTCGTGACATATGACGACTCAAACTAGCACACGACCTCAACGCCATCGTTCTCAGCTACTCCCTCTGTTCGCTGATTGGTCCGGTAAGAAATTGACCGGAGAAAACCCAAGAATACACCGCAAGCCCAGACGTAGTTCTGAAGGAAAAGGAAAATTGAGCGGAAGTACGTAGGAGGGCGGGGCCAGAAAACAAGACATAATATCTTATGGTATCTTACTCATCTAGTGAATGCTGCTTGATTTTAGAATTTTTCGATATTTGGCCTGGAAACAAGACAGAAACACTGAGAGAGAAAAGCATTTTTTGCAGTGTCCAGTCGAATCCACTGCTTTCCAGAGTTTTAAATCACGGCCGTAAGCTGAAAGCTTTAATAACTGTTTCTCACTGACGAGAATCATTTCATTTAAACCTCAAGCAACAATTTGACTCACTTTCCGTCTCTGAAAGAATGATTGAAGGATCTGTGATTCAAAAACGAATCCCTGCCTCTGAATCATTAATATTTCCTGAGCAATTGTGGCAAACGTTGCGTCTTCATTGTGAATTATTGAAGAGTTTGATTCGCCTCAGACGACTCCGGCTTTATCACTGATGAGAGAGAGAGAGAGAGAGAGAGAGAGAGAGAGAGAGAGAGAGAGAGAGAGAGAGAGAGAGAGAGCGCAGACACGGAAAGGTCAGGAGGATTTATCCAGCGGACACATATCTGTTTAATTGGAATGGCCTTTTCCCATCAGAGATGAAGCAAACAAACACACCGACAGGATCGGCACTTCACCGGCCGATGACAGCAGAGATGTGACCGATGAACTGTATTAGTGTTCAACTGTACACACAGTGTTATTAAAACAGGGACTCCTTATTAGTCATAAAGACATAATAATAACTTTAAAACTATCAATATTTGAATAGCTCATTTAATGAGCTATTCACCAGGAACGTCATACTCCAAGACGTTAAAGACCGTTTGACTAGTTACCAAAAATCCAAATCACAGTCTCTGCTGCACCAAATTAATTGATATAAATTACTAGTGTAGAACATTTAATAGAAACTGTGTCTATTCCTCGTTTAGTGAGATCAAATAATAAATCTACTGTAGGATCTAGGAAAAATCTAATTGTTATTAAAACAGAAAATCTCGCTATTAGTGAACAAAAACAATTTCTAAAGCTAGGTCTTCTGAACATTAGATCACTCACACCTAAAGCAGCTATTGTAAATGAAATAGTCACAGATAATAGCATCGATGTACTTTGCCTTACTGAAACCTGGCTTAAACCAAATGACTATTTCGGTCTAAATGAGTCCACTCCACCAGGATACTGTTATAAGCATGAGCCCCGTCTGATTGGTCGTGGCGGCGGTGTTGCAACAATCTATAGAGATATTCTTAATGTTACTCAGAAAACAGGTGACAAATTTAATTCGTTTGAAGTACTTGTATTAAATGTTACGCTCTTAGATGTAAGGAAAAAATCCCTATTATCTCTAGCCTTGGCTACCGTATATAGACCGCCAGGGCCTTACGCTGATTTCCTAAAAGAGTTTGCAGATTTTCTCTCAGATCTATTGGTCAACGTCGATAAAGCATTAATTGTTGGAGATTTCAACATACACGTTGATAACACAAATGATGCGTTAGGGGCTGCGTTTACAGATTTATTAAACTCCTTTGGGGTCAAGCAAAACGTCACCGGACCAACTCATCGTCTTAATCATACACTCGATTTAATTATATACATACGGAACCGATCCAACCGATATAGATATCATTCCACAAAGTGATGGTGTCAGTGACCACTTCCTGGTAACTTGTATATTACGGACTACAGTACTATGTCATACTGCGCCGCGTTACCGACCAGGCAGAACAATCCTTCCATCCACCATAGATAATTTCTCAAATTGCTTATCTGATTTGTCTCAGTTACTGCCTGAACCCAAACAAACAGACGAATTAGAGGAAGTAACTAGCACTATGAGCACCATTCTCTCTAGAACATTGGATATTGTTGCACCCATTAGATTAAAAAAGGTCAGAGAGAAAAGTAAAGCACCATGGTACAACAATACTACGCATGTTCTAAAGAGAGAAACCCGTAAATTAGAGCGTAAATGGAAACAAACTAATTTAGAGGTCTTTAGAATCGCGTGGAAAGACAGTATGTCACGTTATAAAAAGGCCCTAAAAGCGGCAAGGGCTGAGCATCTCCGCAAACTAATAGAAAATAACCAAAATAATCCAAGATTTTTATTTACCACCGTGGCTAGACTAATACATAAACAAACGTCACCTGACCAAAATATCCCGTTACAGTTTAGCAGTAATGATTTCATGAACTTCTTCACTGAGAAAATAGAAAGCATCAGAACCACAATTGTAAACACTCAATCTTCAATCGCGCCTTATAAATCAGCCTCAATTATCACCCCGCAAGAACAATTACAGCGCTTTACAACTATAGAACAAAAAGAGCTAAATAAACTTATCACTTCATCTAAAACAACAACGTGCTTATTAGATCCTATACCAACTAAACTACTGAAAGAAGTGTTACCTGTAGTGGAAGAGCCTCTTCTCAATATTATTAACTCGTCTCTATCTTTAGGTCACGTTCCAAAAACATTTAAACTGGCAGTTATAAAACCACTCATTAAGAAACCACAATTAGACCCACATAATCTAGCAAATTATAGACCCATTTCAAATCTTCCATTTATGTCTAAAATATTAGAAAAAGTTGTGTCCGCTCAACTGTGCTCTTTTTTGCAAGAAAATGACATCTATGAAAAGTTTCAGTCTGGATTCAGGCCGCACCATAGCACTGAAACTGCGCTCGTTAAAATCACTAATGATTTACTTTTAGCTTCGGACCAAGGCTGTATCTCAATACTAGTTTTACTTGATCTTAGTGCTGCGTTCGATACTATAGATCACACAATACTCTTAGATCGACTACAAAATTATACTGGCGTTCAAGGACAAGCATTAAGCTGGTTTAGATCATACTTATCTGACCGCTACCATTTTGTCTATTTAAATGGAAAAAAATCGATCATAACTTCAGTAAACTATGGAGTGCCGCAGGGATCTGTGCTAGGCCCTCTATTATTCTCAATATATATGCTGCCACTTGGAAATATTATAAGGAAACATGGAATTAGTTTCCATTGTTATGCTGATGACACTCAATTATATATTTCATCACGGCCGGATGAAAACGCTAAATTATCAAAATTGACAGAGTGTGTTAAAGATATAAAAGATTGGATGACGCGTAATTTTCTTCTATTAAATCCAGACAAGACGGAGGTACTACTCATCGGTTCAAAAAACCGCCCACAAAACCTCTCACAATACAACTTTAACATAGTAGGATGTCCTGCTACTTTATCCTCTACAGTAAAAGACCTGGGTGTCATACTAGACTGCGACCTGTCTTTTAAAAATCATATTTCATATGTTACAAAAACGGCATTTTTCCACCTTAGAAACATTGCTAAGCTACGTAATATGCTATCAGTCTCTGATGCAGAAAAGTTAGTTCATGCATTCATGACCTCGAGACTAGATTACTGTAATGCTCTATTAGCTGGTTGTCCTGCATCCTCAGTAAACAAGCTACAGTTAGTCCAAAATGCAGCCGCTAGAGTTCTTACCAGATCAAGAAAATATGATCATATAACACCGATCTTATCATCACTACATTGGTTACCTATAAAGTTCCGTATTAATTATAAGGTATTGTTACTGACTTATAAAGCCCTAAACGGCTTAGCTCCAGTTTATTTAACGGATCTTCTATCGCCCTATAATCCATCGCGCTCTTTAAGATCGCTAAATTCGAGGCTTTTGGTTATACCTAGGATATCTAAGTCCACCAAAGGAGGGAGAGCATTCTCACATTTAGCTCCAAAACTCTGGAATAGCCTTCCTGATACTGTTCGTTGCTCAGAGTCGCTCTCCCAGTTCAAAACTAGATTAAGACGCATCTCTTTAACCAGGCATTCATATAAATGTTTTAATCTTACAGTTAAATCCGGCCTCTAGTTCATAACCGCCAGAGGAGAACTGGCCCCCGACTGAGCCTGGGTTCTCCCAAGGTTTTTTTTTTCTCCATTAGGTCACCTGATGGAGTTTTTCGTTTCCTTGCCACTGTTGCCTTTGGCTTGCTCAGTTGGGGATATTCAATTTAATGAATCAATCAATATTACTATTGATTAGCATTACCAAACATGGACGTTTTATTATTATTTAATTTAATACTGTGAAGCTGCTTTGATACAATCTGTATTGTGAAAAGCGCTATACAAATATTCTTGACTTGACTTGACTTGACTTAATATTCAGCAGAGATGCATTGGTTTGTGATTCATGATGTGTTTTGTTTTGTTATGGAAAAATCATGCAAGAAGATTAGAGACTGACAGCAAAATACATTTTTGTGTTTTTGCTGAATAACTTTGAAGAAGAAAGTGTAAGCCAAAATAATAAAATATCATGTGTATCTGAAATATAGAAATATGATGGAGGTAAAATGTAATATTTTTAAATAGGCCTATGAAACTGAGTCCCTGTCTTAACGAGTCAACATCATTCCTAAAACTGATTCATTCAGAACGGCTCGTTCATTCAGGAACGAAACGCTAAAACTACACAAAACTTAAAGTTCCCTATCAAGGGCACTCCGCTGCGTGTACGCTGTGGGAACACCCCTGTGTGACTCCGTCGTGAAGCACGTGTGTAACCAGTCCAATGGAAGAGCGAGACGTCATACACCAGGAAGCTGTAGAGCACCCCTGAACGCAGTACGCAGTAATTTATTGTTGTCTGTCAAGTTACACACAATATATATATATATCATTATGGTGAGCATGCAAGCAAGGCGTTGCGGTTTCTCCTCCGTTTCTTCTCCTTTCACGGAAACTACTGCCACATATTTCTCAGTGGTCCTGCTTATAATAGAAAAGGGTTACAGAATTCAGTTCGGTTCTCGTACCGCCCAGATGTCGAGGGGTCCTCTCCACAGTGGTGGACCCAGAGCAGGCTCTGGTTATGGAGCAGGGAGTACTGACACTTCTGCAAAAGGGGCTTTAGAGAAGGTTTCTCCTCCCAGCAGAGAGTCAGGGTTTTACAGCCGTTACTTCATCGTTCCGAAAAAGGATGGAGGGTTGCGTCCAATTCTAGATCTGCGTCATTTAAACAGCAGAGTTCAGAAACTCAAGTTCAAGATGCTTTCGCTCAAAGAGATAGTGTCACAGATTCAGTCCGAGGACTGGTTTGTCACAATAGACTTGAAGAACGCTTACTTCCATGTGTCTATCCATCCTCATCACAGGAGGTTCCTGAGGTTTGCTTTCAGGGGCGAAGCGTACCAGTATCGGGTTCTTCCATTCGGCCTATGTTTATCACCCCACACCCTTTACAATATGCGTGGATGCAGCTCTGGCTCCTCTGAGACTCCAGGGCATTCGCGTATTACATTATATCGACGACTGGTTGATTCTAGCTCAATCCAAGCAGATGACAGTTCTGCATCGAGATATTGTTCTGTCTCACATTAAGATGTTGGGGTTGCGGCTAGGGGTGTGACGGTTAGTATATAACCGTGAGACCGACGGTTATAGTTAAACACCGTCATTAGAACTCTATAACCGCCAAAACCGTGTTATTAAAATATTTTTTACAAACATAAAAAAAAAAACATTTTTTATTTATTTTTTTAGATAGGATCATAATATGCGCCATACAATACATCGGGAGACATGGTTTTTACCACTTAATGAAGTTTTGTTTTGTAAATCGACAGAAATGATTTTTACCACTTCATATTGCTTTGTAAGCCTTTCCTTAAAGCGAATTTCGTTTTGTACAAATTGTACCTTAATTTTAATAAATGTTTCATCAACCAATTGCATGTATTTAATAATATAGCAGACAATATAATAACCGTGACATGGAGGCGCCGGGCCGGCGCGCCGCGTTCACTTGCATTGCATTGTGAACTAGAGCGCATCTCATCGTAAATTAATGAAACTATGCCTATGCCTCATGCATTAGCATTAAATATCTTTGCTACATCCTTTCTAGACGGGTGCGGCTTTGAGAAAACTTGGAGATCTCCCTAATAAACGGAGGTCTGAAATATCTGCCCCTTTACCGATCAGAGCGCGCGCTGACACGGAGTTAACCCGCTATCTCCAAGAAGAACCAATTGACTCTACGGCTAATCCACTAGCATGGTGGGGAGACACACGCTATCCGCTCTTAGCAAAATTGGCACGTAAATACATGTGTATTTGTGCTACAAGCACAGCATCAGAGCGAGTTTTTAGCACTGCGGGTAAGATAGCTACCCCAGTCAGATCGTCACTAAAACCGAGTAAAGTGAACATGTTGGTGTTCCTGTCACGGAACTTTGAAGTCGAAAAAGATTAGGAATTTAAAATGTCATTGCACTTTTTTTGTTTCCTGTATTTAGTTCGTTTAATTAAGGTATTATCACAACAATCGTTGTTCGACTTTTTTTTTCTTTGATAAAGGTATGTAGATTTTATCATTTGTAATTTAGGCCTACTCATTCATTTTTATGCAGCTCTTATATAATTTAAGCAGCCTACGTTTTTAAAAGGATTTGTTTAGTGTGTGTGATTTATTTAAAACAAAGCATGTTCATTGCTTTTTTTTTTTTTTAAGGATTTAAAAAAAAAACGACGGTTATGTTACGAACCGTCACATTTGACTCACATCATAACCGTCATCACCAATTCTGAAACCGGCACACCCCTAGTTGCGGCTAAACGCCAAGAAGAGTGTGCTCCTCCCAGCTCCGAGGACCACTTATCTAGGGGTGGTGTGGGATTCGACAACGATGCAAGCACGATTGTCTCCAGCAAGTATTTCTGCGATTCTCACAGCCGTAAAAAGAGTAAAGCTAGGCCAGTCACTCACTGTGAAACAGTTTCAGAGACTGTTGGGTCTCATGGCAGCTGCGTCCAACATAATTACTTGTGGCCTTCTGTACATGAGACCCCTGCAGTGGTGGCTCCGGGCCAAGGGGTTTTCTCCGAGGGGAAATCCGTTCCGCAAGATCAAGGTCATGCGGCGATGCCTACGTGCCTTGGTCATGTGGAAGAAGCCTTGGTTCCTCACCCAGGGTCCTGTGTTGGGGGCTTCTTGTCGACGCGTAACACTAAATGTCACTTTTAGTGTTTTTCCTTACACTAAAAACTTTATTTCTACTTGCTATTTAATTTATCAAGAGAATTGGCGAATTGCAAGCCCTGTCGGTTGCTCCTTCATGCCTGGAATTTGCATCTGGTATGGTTAAAGCATTCCTGTACCCTAGGCCGGGGTACATTCCTAAGGTCCCTACTAATGTTGCGGGCCCAATTGTGCTGCAGGCCTTCTGTCCTCCACCTTTTCATACCCCAGATCAGGAAAGACTCAATCTGTTATGCCCTGTCCGGGCTTTGGATACCTACGTTCACAGAGATGCCCTTGTGGCAGTTATTTGTCTGCTTCGGCTCAACTAAAGAAGGGTTGCCCTGCATCGAAACAGGTTATGAGCAAGTGGGTAGTCGAGGCTATCTCGCTTGCTTATGAAGCGGTCGGACAGCCTTCACCTTTGGCCGTCCGTGCTCATTCTACGAGGAGTATGGCTGCCTCTACGGCTTTGATTTCTGGAGTTTCCCTTCATGACGTTTGTGATGCGGCAGGCTGGTCCTCACCGCATACATTTGTCAAATTTATGACTTAGACCGCTCCACTCCGGGGGCGAGGTTGCTCGCTTCTTAGTGTGCGCAGGACTCACACAGAACGGGCACTTGTCATTATGGCGTAGTGGGTATGGGGTTCCCAATGCGTAAAACCCAGCGGGAGTTCCCTTGATAGGGAACGTCTTGGGTTACGTATGAAACCTTAGTTCCCTGAGAGGGAACGAAACGCTGCGTTGCTTCAGGCTTCATCCTGAACCCTGATCGACTTGCTTCAGGCTCATCAGAAGCTGTCTCGCTCTTCCATTGGACTGATTATACACGTGCTTCACGACGGAGTCACACAGGGGTGTTCCCACAGTGTAAAACGCAGCCGGAGTTCCCTAAGGTTACATACGTAACCCGAGACGTTTTACTTTAATGCAAAAATGCATAGAAAAACAAAAAGCTTTGAGGAAAAAGCAAACCTAATCAGTTATTAATATTTCTCTGTGTTCATAATCTTAGTATGACAGTCTGGATGAAAATTATGCGGCACAATTTGTCATGTTTCATTGCGTTATTATCACAAATAAACCAATCGACTTCAAGCACATCATGACTACAAAACCTAATGCATTTATAATAATAATATGAGTAAAGTGTGAAGATGTGAATTTCCCTCAATCAGTTCTTCATCCCCAGTGTGAAGAGTCGTGATTTACTCTAATGCTGGATATAAAGGTCAACGTGATATTACATATCAGTTACAGTAGCACATATAAAAGAGTCTAAACCCCAAGTCATTTAATATTAAAGTCTTGTTTATTGAACTGTTGTATAAAGTGAATATCCCGTTCGCTGATATTCTGGAGTTCTTGCTCGAGTGACATTGCTCAACTATAAATATGAAAACAAAACTAGAAAAGTCAGTCGGTGGCATTTTTTGCACCTGTATCTTGTATTTCGGGGCATTTTTCTCTATCCGGAGGTTCTTTCCCCAATCTCAACCCCGCTCTCTGTGAGTCTAAATTCAGATTTGAGCTGTCAATCATTCCCGATGTGACCCTCTCTGAGGTCGTGACCTTTGCCGGACTCATGATGGGATCCGCTAGCTAGCGGCCGCGTGACTGATGCTCTCATGAGCGCTTTAAACGGAGACGATGTCATAGATGTTGTAGATGGAGCTCAAAGCACTCCGGTCATAGATAACCGATACACAGCATGCAATAACTGCGCTGGATATTGATGCAATAACCACACTAATTGTGGGCGATGGATCTGAAGGTCAGCACTTGTGCATGTGCTCATAAAGCGCTTCAAGTTTTCAATATCACACTGACCTTTCCAGACCTTCTCGCTCTCGAACATGTGGAAACTTCCTTTGTTTAGAGTCTCAGGAGCTCTCAGACACTTCCAAATGCACTTCGAAATCACATTCATATTACAAATTATGAAATATTATTGCAATGTAAATCTGATGTTTTATATGTAAATATACAGTAAAGTGTAATTTATTCCTGTGAATGTCCAGCATCATTACTCCAGTCTTCAGTGTCACATGATCCTCCAGAAATCAGTGTAATATGATGATCTGATGATCAAGAAACATTTATGATTATTATCAGTGTTGAATACAGTTCATATTTTTGTGTAAACCGTGATACATTTTTTTTCAAGATTCTTTGTTGAATAGAAAGTTCAAGAGAACAACATTTATTTGAAATATAATCTTTTGTAACATTATACATTTACTTACTGTCACTTTTGATCAATGTAATGCGTCCTTGATGAATAACAGTATCAATCTCTTTTAATAAAAGATCTTGGTGCTCGAGAACGCAAACTCTGACACGGGATCTGCTTCAAACACTGAAAAAAATATTAATAACGTTATCATCTCCGCGTAAATTTAAAACATGTTATACTTGTTATATATATGTAATGTATGGCAACCTTTGTTGTTATGTAAGGTGTTCCTCTGTTTTAAAAAAACAACAATAAAAAATGAAGTAAATAAAATAAAAAATAAAATTAAAAAATAAAATAATTATAAATATATATAAAAAATATATAATAAAAAAGACATTTAAATTAACCTGTGTGTGTGTGTGTGTGTGTGTGTGTGTGTGTGTGTGTGTGTGTGTGTGTGTGTGTGTGTGTGTGTGTGTGTGTGTGTGCGTGCGTGTGTGTGTGTGTGTGTGTGTGTGTGCTTGTGTGTGTGTGTGCGCGTGTGTGTGTGTGTGTGTGTGTGTGTGTGTGTGCGTGCGTGTGTGTGTGTGTGTGTGTGTGTGCTTGTGTGTGTGTGTGCGCGTGTGTGTGTGTGTGTGTGTGTGTGCGTGTGTGTGTGTGTTCCAGGTGTACGAGCAGGACGATCTGAGTGAACAGATGGCGAGTCTGGAGGGTCTGATGAAGCAGCTCAACGCCATCACGGGCTCAGCCTTTTAACACACACACACACACACACCGCAGGGGGACGGACACCTGGAGCGAGGAACCGCGCACGCTCTTCCTCGGCTCCGGAAACCCCTGACACGGGACTGGAAAAGGGAAAAGACTCCGGAACCGAAGCGCGGGGAAAGCGTCTCTTTTCTAACGACTCTGAGATTTTCTACTTGTTCTCTTTCACGGCTGATGCTCACACACTCCGGACCGCCAGGAGTCTCGAGAAGCTCTTCTCTGACGGGATTATTCTCCAAACACAGACTGACGTCTCGATGTCGCAGAACTTCTGAACCCTTCGTCCACTTCTCGCCAATCTATTGCTGCCAAAACCCTTGCTCCTCGTTCCCAGCCGGACATCGGCAGTTTTCCAGATGTGTTTGTCTTGGTTTATAATCTCTCTGTTCATCATTTCACACTGTGTGTTTTATTCTGCATCAGTTCTCTCGTTTCTCTTTGCATTTCATGTTTTATGTGTGGAAGTGCAGAAGAGACTTTTTTATGTGCCTATATCTATATTTTTGTTCACATGTTGGTCACCTTATTTATTCACTGTGCGCTGACCTGAGACTGCGAGACAGAAGACGACGATTGCCCATATTTGATATTTCCCTGTTTTTTACTGTACAGAGCAACGGATGGACTGGAGTCTTGGACTGGGTTTCTACCCATATATTTAATATATGATTTAGAGTGTTCCTTTCACGGTCATTTATGAACACTATGTGATTTAATTCTAGAGCTTTTATTTACCCGTTGGGAGAATAACGAATTCCTCGAGGGATTCCGGGACGGATTTCACTGTGTTTTCCGATGCGATGAGGATTGGGAGATATTTTTGCGTCAGCATCATAACACACATTTGGTTGTCTAGTTTTGTGTGTGTGTCATAAATGTGATCGATGACATTCCTGCCAAATGTGTTTGGATTTTTCCATAATGTTCCGTCTGAAATCCAGCAACATTTTATATTCAACTCTATAATTCCCTCATAACCTGTTTATTACAGAAATCCTGTTCCTCCTCAGCGTTTCCTCTCGTTTTCCAGAACTAACATCTAAACATTCTCACATCCGGACACATTTACCGGAGAAGAAGCTGAATGACTTGCTTCAAATTAAAAATGCATAAAAATAAAGTGAGTTTGTGCTTAAAACAAGAGCAGATGAGTTCAGGAAAATCATCATAATTCAAAGGGAAACCAGTTTTATTTGTTCTTGTTTTTAACTCAAACTCACTCATTTTTCAGAAAACACTGAATGTTACACTCTAAAAAATGCTGGGTTGTTTTAACCCAATTTTGGGTCAAATATGTAACGTTGGATCAAAAATGCAATTTAAAAATGTAACCCAATGGCTGGGTTTGTCCATATTTGACCCAAAATTGGGTTAAAACAACCCAGCATTTTTTTCGAGTGTGTGTTCTCCTCCAGTAAATGTGTCTTGATGTGAGAATGTTTAGACATTAGTTCTGGAAGACGAGGAAGAACAGGATTATTGCAGAATTTAATGATCAAGTTCACCTGAAAATCCCAAACCATGAAGAACTCCAGAATCTTCTCTTCTCAAGCGCATGTTCACACTGATCACGCTCCAGAACGCTTCATATCTTCTGCACTATATCTCATGTGTTCTCAGTACTTATGATTTTAATGACCTACAATTGAGTCTAATGCAGAGTATCATGTGACTTCAGAAATCAAGCCACTTTATTTTCTGTCTCGTTTCTAAACGTTCTTTAATCGAGACACGTTTACTGGGAAGAACAATGACTGAAGATATTAAGACTTGATTCATAAAAAATGCATTAAAATGAAGTGAGTTTGAGTTTAAAACAAGAACAGGTGAAACTGGAATTATTATAATATGGTGCAAAAGTTCATTTATTTCAGTAATTCAACTTAAAAGGTGAAACTAATATATTATATAGACTCATTACATGCAAAGTGAGATATTTCAAGCCTTTATTTGTTATAATTGTGATGATTATGGATTACAGCTTATGAAAACCTTTTTACAATATTCTAATTTTGAATTTGGAGTTTTCATAATCATAAGCTTTAAACCATAATCATCAAAATTATAACAAATAAAGGCTTGAAATATCTCACTTTGCATGTAATGAGTCTATATAATATATTAGTTTCAGCTTTTAAGTTGAGTTACTGAAATAAATGAACTTCTGCAGCATACAGGGCTGATGGGATTGATTGATGACCTGATCTCTGAAAGGTTTATTAAAACATCTTCACTAA
Organism: Phoxinus dragarum; assembly: GCA_033366665.1. NCBI lineage: Eukaryota > Metazoa > Chordata > Actinopteri > Cypriniformes > Leuciscidae > Phoxinus > Phoxinus dragarum. The sequence goes on along the minus strand of JARPMJ010007244.1, from coordinate 28,461 downwards.
TCATCTGTGTTAATATAGGATCGGAAGGAAATGTTGGCGTGAAAATATGAGAGGAGGACTCATTCTTGTGTGTATTTTTACTTCATTCTTAAATTGTCAGATTTTAGCGTCGTTAACCAAACTAGAGTAGCCGGAGGCGGAGATCTGGTGCGCGTGTGGAGGAGGTGCTGACCTTTACCCGTGAGGACGTTGTGTTCCATTACTGGTTTTGTAATGCACTGTAGAACAGTCCAATGTTCCTTTTTATATAGAAATGTTATTTGAATGGTGCATTCTTTTTGTTTGATAAATAAAGCCTTTGATAATAAACAGTTTGTGTTTGATCTTCAGTCGGGTCACATGATGTTCACGAGAACCATTGAGGAGAATCAGGACAGCTTGATCTTTTAGAAACGACAAGAAAGGGTTAAAGCTCAAAATCTGATCCACTCACTCTCTCACTACTCACTCACTGACTCACTCACTACTCAATCACTACTCACTCCATCACTACTCACTCTTTCACTACTCACTCACTCACACTCTCACTCACTACTCACTCTCACCACTCACTCTCACACTACTCACTCACTCACTGACTCACTACTCAATCACTACTCACTCCATCACTACTCACTCTCACTCTTTCACTACTCACTCACACTCACTCACTCACACTCTCACTCACTCACTACTCACTCACTCACTACTCAATCACTCACTACTCACTCACCACTCACTCTCTCACTACTCACTCACTCACTGACTCACTACTCAATCACTACTCACTCCATCACTACTCACTCTCACTCACTCACTCACACTCTCACTCACTACTCACTCACTCACACTCTCACTCACTCACTACACACTCACTACTCACTCACTCACTACTCAATCACTACTCACTCTATCACTACTCACTTCTCACTCTCACTCTTTCACTACTCACTCACACTCTCACTCACTACTCACTCACTCA
>JARPMJ010007244.1:12500-25000 GCA_033366665.1 Phoxinus dragarum | reverse complement strand
TATGCCGTGATAACAAGATAAATCCAGAATCCCCTCTGGAAAAACATTTGAAATGTCAAGTGTGTGTGTGTGTGTGTGTGTGTGTGTGTGTGTGTGTGTGTGTGTGTGTCTGTGTCTGTGTCTGTGTCTGTGTCTGTGTCTGTGTCTGTGTCTGTGTCTGTGTCTGTGTGAGTGTGAGTGTGAGTGTGAGTGTGTGGTGTGTGTGTGTGTGTGTGTGTGTGTGTGTGTGTGTGTGAGTGTGTGTGTGTGTGTGTGTGTGTGTGTGTGTCAGATCCAGCGTCTTCTCACACGCCTCACTGACACCGTTCGCTAATTTACTGCCAACAAAAGCCTCGGCACTGCACCGGTGGGCCGACAGAGGCGTAAGCTGTGTGTGTGTGTGTGTGTGTGTGTGTGTGTGTGTGTGTGTGTGTGTGTGTGTGTGTGTGTGTGTGTGTGTGTGTGTCGCACCTTTGTTGTGCTGCTGGATCAACATTAAAGAGTGAGTCAGGAATCTCCTGTGTTTCATGAACACTGAGTCACAGAACTGAACTCAACATTACTCTGATTAAAACACATCTCAGGAGAACACTGATTCAAATTAAGCTTCAAAATTAATGTATGAAATGTTTATATTTGAAGATAACTACAAACTTCAAAGTTTTCATCTAATACTCATATTTTACTTTATTTTATTTCATCTTTATATTAATTAAAATAAAAATGACTTTTACTAGTTTTGCATCAATACTGGTTTGTGCATAAACAACTTACCATCACAATGCTGGAGACTGCTGGTGATTGCTAGGGTGTTGCTAAGGTGTTGTGAGGGTATTTCTAGGTGGTTGTTAAGGTGTTGTGAGGGTGTTCCTTGGTGGTTGCTAGGGCATTGTGAGGGTGTTGCTCGGTGCTTGCCAGGGCGTTGTGAGGGTGTTGTTAGGTGGTTGCCAGGGCATTGTGAGGGTGTTGTTAGGTGGTTGCCAGGGCATTGTGAGGGTGTTGTTAGGTGGTTGCCAGGGCGTTGTGAGGGTGTTGTTGTGAGGGTGTTGTTATGTGGTTGCCAGGGCGTTGTCAGGGTGTTGTTAGGTGGTTGCCAGGGCATTGTGAGGGCGTTTCGAGGTGGTTGATAAGGCGTTGTGAGGTTGTTGCTAGGTGGTGTCTTGGGCATTGTGAGGGTGTTGTTAGGTGGTTGCCAGGGCGTTGTGAGGGTGTTGTTAGGTGGTTGCCAGGGCGTTGTGAGGGTGTTGTTAGGTGGTTGCCAGGGCATTGTGAGGGAGTTTCTAGGTGGTTGATAAGGCGTTGTGAGGGTGTTGCTAGGTGGTGTCTTGGGCATTGTGAGGGTGTTGTTAGGTGGTTGCCAGGGCGTTGTGAGGGTGTTGTTAGGTGGTTGCCAGGGCATTGTGAGGGCGTTTCTAGGTGGTTGATAAGGCATTGTGAGGTTGTTGCTAGGTGGTGTCTTGGGCATTGTGTGAGGGTGTTGCTGTGTGGTTGATAAGGCGTTGTGGGGGTATTTCTAGGTGGTTGTTAAGGCGTTGTGAGGGTGTTGCTGGGGCATTGTGAGGGTGTTGCTTGGTGGTTGCCAGGATGTTGTGAGGGTGTTGCTCGGTGGTTGATAAGGTGTTGTGAGGGTGTTGCTCAGTGGTTAAGCAGTTGTGAGGGTTTTGCTTGGTGGTCGTTAGGGCGTTGTGAGGATGTTGCTCGGTGGTTGCCAGGGCATTGTGAGGGTGTTTCTAGATTGTGGGCATTGTGAGGGTGTTTCTAGATTGTTTCTAGGGCATTGTAAGGGTGTTTCTAAGTGGTTGATAAGGTGTTGTGAGGGTGTTGCTAGGTGGTTGATAAGGTGTTGTGAGAGTGTTTCTAGGTGGTTGATAAGGTGTTGTGAGGGTGTTGTTAGGTGGTTGCCAGGGCGTTGTGAGGGTGTTGTTAGGTGGTTGCTAGGGCATTGTGAGGGTGTTGCTCAGTGGTTGATAAGGTGTTATGAGGGTATTTCTAGGTGGTTGTAAAGGCGGTGTGAGGTTGTTGCTTGGTGGTTGCCAGGATGTTTTGAGGGTGTTGCTCAGTGGTTAAGGTGTTGTGAGGGTGTTGCTCAGTGCTTGCCAGGGCATTGTGAGGGTGTTGTTAGGTGGTTGCCAGGGCGTTGTGAGGGTGTTGTTAGGTGGTTGCCAGGGCATTGTGAGGGTGTTGTTAGGTTGTTGCCAGGGCATTTTGAGGGTGTTTCTAGGTGGTTGTAAAGGCGTTGTGAGGGTGTTGTTAGGTGGTTTCTGTGAGGGTGTTGTTGGGTGGTTGCCAGGGCGTTGTGAGGGTGTTGTTAGGTGGTTGCTCTGAGGGTGTTGTTAGGTGGTTGCCAGGGTGTTGTGAGGGTGTTGCTCGGTGGTTGATAAGGTGTTGTGAGGGTGTTGCTCAGTGGTTAAGCCGTTGTGAGGGTTTTGCTTGGTGGTTGCTAGGGCGTTGTGAGGGTGTTGCTCGGTGGTTGTCAGGGCATTGTGAGGGTGTTTCTAGATTGTGGGCATTGTGAGGGTGTTTCTAGATTGTTTCTAGGGCATTGTAAGGGTGTTTCTAAGTGGTGATAAGGCGTTGTGAAGTTGTTGCTAGGTGGTTGATAAGGTGTTGTGAGGGGGTTGCTAGGTGGTTGATAAGGTGTTGTGAGAGGGTTGCTAGGTGGTTGATAAGGTGTTGCTAGGTGGTTTCTAGGGCATTGTAAGGGTGTTTCTACGTGGTTGATAAGGTGTTGTGAGGGTGTTTCTAGGTGGTTGATAAGGTGTTGTGAGGGTGTTGCTAGGTGGTTAATAAGGTGTTGTGAGGGTGTTGCTCAGAGGCTGCACTTAATGTATCTGCCAGCATCAGACATGCATTTCAAAGTAAAAGTGGCCCAAACAGAGAATGTGCGTGACTCAATCCTGCAGCCGTGTTTGTACAGTAAATGGTTGCCCTGTTGACCTGTTTATCAGAGCTCAGTGACCGCAGGATGGAGGCCTGCTGTGCAGATGCAGACGCTGATGGGATGTTGACCTACATATGGAGGCGCAGGAGTGTGAATCTGGACCAGCGGGTGGCTTTAATCTGCCACGACCAGCAGGAGATCCACAACACACACACACACACACACACACACTACACAATCCACACGCAAACACGCACACTGATGTGACAGATGCAGACGACACACACACACACACAATCGCTGAAATGTGTCAGACTGTAGTTCATGATGTGTTGATCGTTATGTTTTCTTCGGCTTCTCTCTCGGGCTGGTAAGTTAAAGTGAGTTCAACTGTTGACACGTTTATATCAGGATTCCTGAATGGCAATAACATCTGGTTTAATGACTTAACCATTTTTACACAGAATAATAGTTATTACAATATTGCCTTTTCATTTCTGAGATGATAACTGGACACAGACAAGATAATGGGCTTGTGGAGAACACTATATATATACAGGGCTGTGAAACGATTAATCGCATCCAAAATCAAATCTTGTGTTTACATAATATATGTGTGTGTACTATGTATAATTATTTTGTATATATAAATACACACACGTGTAGCTTACACATGCATGTAAATATTTAAGCAAAATGTGTTTTAGAAATATAAATTATATATAAATATATACAGTATATTCATGCAAATATTTCTTAAATATATATGTGTGTGTATATTTATGAATAAAAAATAATTATACACAGTACACACACATATATTATGTAAACACAAACTTTTATTTTGGATGTGATTAATTGGGATTAATCGTTTGGTATCGTTATATATATATACATAATTAGATAGCAGAATTAATTGTTATGTCCTATTCCGAACACAGCTCAGTTCCCCAGATTGGGTTTTTGATTCCTGTATAATCCTCGTCGCTGATTTAATCTCAGCAGATTCAACATTTTTCACATCAGTGACGTGTTTAATCACAAACAGAAGAGCTTCTCCCGAGCAGAGGATCATTAGTCTCTAACCTGTGAGTAATGAGTCAGTGCTGAGAACACACACTGCAGTTTAAAGCCCAGCCGAGGCCAGTCCTCCAGTGCACAGCGGAGCACCGCATCACTGATGAAGAGTTCCTATCGTCTTCATACCTGAAGAACTGGCACATCAGCTCATTAATGACGGCCATTATTCAGAGCATACACACCATACACACACACACACACACCATATACACACACACCACACACACACACACGCACACACACACACACCATACACACACACACCACACACACCATACACACACACACACACATACACACACACCATACACAGACCATACACACACCATACACACACACTGCCTCTATCCCTAAACCTCTATCCCTAAACCCATCACACACGTGTGTGTGTGTGTGTGTCAAGTCAAGTCATCTTTATTTATATAGCGCTTTTTACTATACAGATTGTATCAAAGCAGCTTCACAGTGATAACATGAAAATAATACAAAAAACAATTTCATCATCGTCCACCTTTAAGGCAGATCTATAATATTGTTGAATATTAAATGTCCCCAACTAAGCAAGCCAGAAGGCAAGGCAACAGCGGCAAGGAACCAAAACTCCATCAGGGACAGAATGGAGAAAAAAACCTTGGGAGAACCCAGGCTCAGTCGGGGGCCAGTTCTCCTCTGGCCAATGAGTGAACAGTGGATGAAGTTCAGAATGAATCAGAGTATTTGTCCAGTTCCGGTTGGTTGAAGTCGGAGTGGAGAGGAGGAGAGACTGGTTGACACTTCAGGTCAGCGGCGTCGTCGTCGTGTCCTGGCGCTGGTCCTTCATCAGATCTGGATACGGCCTGGTTCCGGTGGACAGCAGTAAACCTCGGGATAGACAGAGAGACTAATATTAGCGTAGACGCCATCCTTCTTATGATGTACCAAGTACATCAGGATTTAACGGTCCCGGCTGTTCTAAAACTATGCAGCCTAACATTGAATTATAGAAGTCTATAATGTGTTATGTGTATCCTAGGCCGAAGAGATGTGTTTTTAGTCTAGATTTGAACTGACAGAGTGTGTCTGCTTCCCGGACAATGGTAGGAAGACTGTTCCAGAGTTTTGGTGCTAAATAGGAAAAGGATCTACCGCCAGCAGTCGATTCTGATATTCTAGGTATTATTAACTGGCCGGAGTTTTGAGATGGCAGTAGACGTGAAGGACTATAATGCGTTAAGAGCTCGCTCAAGTACTGCGGAGATAAGCCATTTAGTGCTTTGTAAGTGATCAGCAATATTTTAACATTTATACGATGTTTAATAGGCAGCCAATGCAGTGTTGACAGAACGGGGCTAATATGGTCATACTTCCTGGTTCTGGTAAGAACTCGAGCGGCTGCGTTTTGAACTAGCTGTAGTTTGTTTATTAAGCGTGCAGGGCAACCACCCAGTAGAGCATTACAATAATCTAGCCTTGAGCTCATGAACGCATCAACTAATTGTTCTGCATTATTCATTAAGAGCATATGGCGTAATTTAGATATATTTTTAAGATGGAAGAAAGCGGTTTTACAGAGACACATGACTTTCAAATGAAAGATTGGTATCAAAGAGCACACACACACACACACACAAACACACACACACACACACACACACACACACACACAGGTTCCTAACCGACGACGAAGACTTAACAGAGCATCATCAAGTGTTAGACAGTACTCTAGGTGTGTGTGCGTGCGCGTGCGTGCGTGCGTGCGTGCGTGCGTGCGTGTGTGTGTGTGTGTGTGTGCGTGTGTGTGTGTGTGTGTGTGTGTGTGTGTGTGGACTCTCAGCGGGCAGTTAAAGGTTTATTTCCGGTTGAGGTTACAGCAAAAGCAGCTTCACAGTCAAGATAACCGGACATTACTGTCAATCAATATAGTGAACCATAAGCGAAACATCCGCTGAGAATAGCATGAACACACACACACACACACACGCTTCACATCCAGAGACATTGATTTTCTGCTGAATCTAATGTGACAGAACTAAAGAAGAGAAGAATTGTAGAACCTCAAAAGAAAAGGTCATCCAGCGTCATGTTTATATGCAGCATTCGACTGGCGTTCATAATCGGATCTATGTGCATTAATGAGGATATATATCATATATAATATCAGCTCTATGAAGATGATGCGATGCTCATAAACGTCAAAGCCTCTCAGTGTCAAACTGTGAATAAAAGAGTGTGAGGATGATCGTCCGGACACTGAGGTCTGTCCTGTACTCAGATCATCATCCTCATCCTCATCATCATCATCATCATCATCATCATCATCATCATCACTGCTTTGACTTACAGGACAGATTCAAGAGGCAGAAACTACACATACAACCAAATGTTTAAACAAATTAATGATCAATATGAGTATATGTAATATACTATCATTAATGTATAATTATTTATAATATTTTATAAAATGACAAGCATTATTTGGTCAAAGCCCGTTTTTTTCAGGTCTACTAAGAAAATGTTTCACGATCTTCTCAATGATTCTGCCGTGTAAATGAATAATATTTGTACATTTATGTATTTAACAGATGCTTTTATAAAACATTACAGAACGATATTTACAGTGATCAATAATCTAGATTAGAAAACAAGAAATCCTCTGGCATTTGGGCTATTTGTTATCTTTCTACATATTGTAGAAATACACACGAGCTCCAGTTTCACTCGTACAGTGTGTGTTACAGAAAGTCCAACTCCTGCTTGTAAACATAATTTTCCCGCACAATCTTCAGTGCAAAGCATGCTGGGAAGAGTCCTCGCGTGTGTTGCATCAGTTTAACGAGCAAACATCATGAGTCTCTGGTGTGACACACACACATCAGCAACAGCCAATCACAAACATATGTCAGAATGTGTTTCGAAGTCATTTATGAATGTTCAAAACATCCAGTTATTAAAACTTCATTGCAGAAGTGTAATAGTTCAGATCAGGGTTATTATAGTTCTACAACTAAAATCATTTTAAAAAAAATGTGTTTCTTGAAATGAAATGAACGGTAAATGAAATAAAAGAAAATATACAAAAACTTAAATTTGAATTTTCTGCTAGTTTCCAAGGCAACATTTCTCATTTTTGTTTTGTTGAACTCAGTGTACTAACATAAAAAATTAAATTACAACTATATAGAAATATATATTTAAAAAAAAGAACTAACAGAAATGTTAAAAACATAAAACACAATTACTAAAAATGTACCTAAAATTACAATGAAACTGAAAATATTGTTAATAAAATCTATAATATAAATAAAAAAAATATAATAGTACAGTAGTGTAATGACCCTGGAAGTTCAATTAAGCCAAAATATGAAGAAAATATTTGATATTTCTAAATGTTTTAAATAACATGTAAGAATAAAACACTAAACTTCATTAATACAATTATTTGTCAAAAAAGGCAAATACAGCTACAAGTTTTACTTCATTGCAAAAAAAGCTTTGAGGATAAAGCAAACCTAATCAGTTATTAATATTTCTCTGTGTTCATAATCTTAGTATGACAGTCCTGGATGAAAATTATGCGGCACAATTTGTCATGTTTCATTGCGTTATTATCACAAATAAACCAATCGACTTCAAGCACATCATGACTCAAAACCTAATGCATTTATAATAATAATATGAGTAAAGTGTGAAGATGTGAATTTCCCTCGATCAGTTCTTCATCCCCAGTGTGAAGAGTCGTGGTTTACTCTAATGCTGGATATAAAGGTCCGCGTGTTCAGATCACGAGCGCTTGAGGCAGAAATATGAAGAAGAAAGCTTTAATATCTTCATCACGTCTGAGAGAGCAACTCTTGTTAAGAACAACACTTTCACAGCAGAGCGTCCGGTGATCTGGAGCCAGTTTACAGGGGTGTAGAAATGAGTTTATAAAGATGCCAGCATCATTATTATATTTTTACTCAGAGATTTGTTGATCTATTAGTGAAATCTGTTGACTTTAACAATATTAGTTTCATTATGTGTCACCGGTGACGGTTCAAAAGTAAGAAAAAGCTCTGTTTTGCCTCAGGTTTGCATGCCTGTAACTCCAGAAATATTCCAGATATCGTAATATCCTTCTATATTCTGGTTCTTAATAAACTTCCCTTTTCAATCTCCATTTTAAAGGCCCAGAATGCATCAGTCGCAGAGACACGAGGCGGAACACTCACACGAGTCACTTTGCACACCGCCGTCGTATTGAAAGAAGAATCTCTGAAGAACAAATCATATTGAAACTGGAAATATATATTGTTTTCCTCTATCAACACAGTTTCTGTCTGAGTGCCACAATCTTCTTCTTCTGAAGTTTGTTGGTTGAGATGAGCGAGATCACGTCTCTGAAACTGACTCGAACACACTTTGAGAGCCGTTAATCGCCTCTACGGGGGTTTGCCGATTCTGTTGATGGAAGGAAAGCTATATTTATAGTTCCAGCAGTTGTGTGTGTTGTGTGTGTTGTGTGTGTGTGTGTGTGTGTGTGTGTGTGTGTGTGTGTGTGTGTGTGTGTGTGTGTGTGTGTGTGTGTGTGTGTGTATGTGTGTGTGATTCACCATCAGCTGTGTAAAGACTGACCGATGCTTTCTGAAAATGTCTACAATTGACCAATTTACTGACGAGCCGCGGTGAGATCCTCACATCTCTGGGACTGATATTGGGACCTAAAAATTAAGTGTACATTTTTTTCTTGTTGGTTTGTTTTTTTACTCTCACCGTTGGCATAAAATGCAACAAAGATTGATAAAGTCCACAGATCTGACTAATAGATCTACCAATCTCTGCCTAAAGATACAATCATGAGGCTGCCATCTTTATTCATTTCCAGACTGGATGGATGGATGGATGGATGGATGGATGGATGGATGGATGGATGGATGGAATGACAGAACAATGGATGGATGGATGGATGGATGGATGGATGGATGGATGGATGGATGGATGGATGGATGGAACGATAGAACAATAGATGATGGATGGATGGAACGATAGAACAATGGATGGATGGAACGATAGAACAATGGATGGATGGAACGATAGAACAATGGATGGATGGAACGATAGACCAATAGATGATGGATGGATGGATGGATGGATGGATGGATGGATGGAACGATAGAACAATGGATGGATGGAACGATAGACCAATAGATGGATGGATGGATGGATGGATGGATGGATGGAACGATAGAACGAACAATAGATAGATGAACTCCAGGGTCAGTTCTGTTGTTCAGAGACGGAGAGGAAGAGTGTGTGACGGAGCGGCTGTTAGAGGGATGAAGAACGAGGGAAGGTCTTCACACACACCAGGAGTCACAGCTCTAATTATCACCTTCTAATTATTAATCCAGCTCACAACCTGCTCGTGTTTATGAAACCATAACTGTCCTTCTGTGCAGATATATATTCTGCTGTCTCTGACGACAAGCTTTATTCATACAGAAGATGTGTAACCCTAACCTTCAATAATAATCAGAATCAATAATGCAAACTTCATCAAGAGTTGTTCTCTGATAGAGTCAGACCCATAATATTACTGGATATGAAGTGTCTTTTTAACCCTGTAAACCCTCTGGTGCTCTTCTGTCATGTTTTACCCCAAAAAACTTTGTATGAAATTTGTAAATTTGTAAAAATTTCAGTATGAGTGTGTATGTGTGTTGTCTCCCAGTATGAGTGTGTAAGTGTGTTGTGTCCCAGTATGAGTGTGTAAGTGTGTTGTCTCCCAGTATGAGTGTGTAAGTGTGTTGTCTCCCAGTATGAGTGTGTAAGTGTGTTGTGTCCCAGTATGAGTGTGTAAGTGTGTTGTCACCAGTATGAGTGTGTAAGTGTGTTGTGTCCCAGTATGAGTGTGTAAGTGTGTTGTCTCCAGTATGAGTGTGTAAGTGTGTTGTCTCCGGTATGAGTGTGTAAGTGTGTTGTCACCAGTATGAGTGTGTAAGTGTGTTGTCACCAGTATGAGTGTGTAAGTGTGTTGTCTCCGGTATGAGTGTGTAAGTGTGTTGTCACCAGTATGAGTGTGTAAGTGTGTTGTCACCAGTATGAGTGTGTAAGTGTGTTGTCTCCAGTATGAGTGTGTGAGTGTGTTGTCACCAGTATGAGTGTGTGAGTGTGTTGTCACCAGTATGAGTGTGTGAGTGTGTTGTCTCCAGTACGAGTGTGTAAGTGTGTTGTCTCCGGTATGAGTGTGTAAGTGTGTTGTCACCAGTATGAGTGTGTACGTGTGTTGTCTCCAGTATGAGTGTGTGAGTGTGTTGTCTCCAGTATGAGTGTGTAAGTGTGTTGTCACCAGTATGAGTGTGTAAGTGTGTTGTCTCCCAGTATGAGTGTGTAAGTGTGTTGTCTCCGGTATGAGTGTGTAAGTGTGTTGTCTCCCAGTATGAGTGTGTAAGTGTGTTGTCTCCGGTATGAGTGTGTAAGTGTGTTGTCTCCCAGTATGAGTGTGTAAGTGTGTTGTCTCCAGTATGGGTGTGTAAGTGTGTTGTCTCCAGTATGAGTGTGTGAGTGTGTTGTCACCAGTATGAGTGTGTGAGTGTGTTGTCACCAGTATGAGTGTGTAAGTGTGTTGTCTCCAGTACGAGTGTGTAAGTGTGTTGTCTCCGGTATGAGTGTGTAAGTGTGTTGTCTCCAGTATGAGTGTGTGAGTGTGTTGTCACCAGTATGAGTGTGTGAGTGTGTTGTCACCAGTATGAGTGTGTAAGTGTGTTGTCTCCAGTACGAGTGTGTAAGTGTGTTGTCTCCGGTATGAGTGTGTAAGTGTGTTGTCACCAGTATGAGTGTGTACGTGTGTTGTCTCCAGTATGAGTGTGTGAGTGTGTTGTCTCCAGTATGAGTGTGTAAGTGTGTTGTCACCAGTATGAGTGTGTAAGTGTGTTGTCTCCCAGTATGAGTGTGTAAGTGTGTTGTCTCCGGTATGAGTGTGTAAGTGTGTTGTCTCCCAGTATGAGTGTGTAAGTGTGTTGTCTCCGGTATGAGTGTGTAAGTGTGTTGTCTCCCAGTATGAGTGTGTAAGTGTGTTGTCTCCAGTATGGGTGTGTAAGTGTGTTGTCTCCAGTATGTGTGTGTAAGTGTGTTGTCTCCAGTATGTGTGTGTAAGTGTGTTGTCTCCCAGTATGAGTGTGTAAGTGTGTTGTCTCCAGTATGGGTGTGTAAGTGTGTTGTCTCCAGTATGAGTGTGTAAGTGTGTTGTCACCAGTATGAGTGTGTAAGTGTGTTGTCTCCAGTATGTGTGTGTAAGTGTGTTGTCTCCAGTATGTGTGTGTAAGTGTGTTGTCTCCCAGTATGAGTGTGTAAGTGTGTTGTCTCCAGTATGGGTGTGTAAGTGTGTTGTCTCCAGTATGAGTGTGTAAGTGTGTTGTCTCCAGTATGTGTGTGTAAGTGTGTTGTCTCCAGTATGAGTGTGTAAGTGTGTTGTCTCCAGTATGAGTGTGTAAGTGTGTTGTCTCCAGTATGAGTGTGTAAGTGTGTTGTCTCCAGTATGAGTGTGTAAGTGTGTTGTCTCCAGTATGAGTGTGTAAGTGTGTTGTCTCCAGTATGAGTGTGTGAGTGTGTTGTCTCCAGTATGAGTGTGTAAGTGTGTTGTCTCCAGTATGAGTGTGTAAGTGTGTTGTCTCCAGTATGAGTGTGTAAGTGTGTTGTCACCAGTATGAGTTTGTAAGTGTGTTGTCTCCAGTATGAGTGTGTAAGTGTGTTGTCACCAGTATGAGTGTGTAAGTGTGTTGTCTCCAGTATGAGTGTGTAAGTGTGTTGTCACCAGTATGAGTGTGTAAGTGTGTTGTCACCAGTATGAGTGTGTAAGTGTGTTGTCACCAGTATGAGTGTGTAAGTGTGTTGTCTCCAGTATGAGTGTGTAAGTGTGTTGTCTCCAGTATGAGTGTGTAAGTGTGTTGTCACCAGTATGAGTGTGTAAGTGTGTTGTCACCAGTATGAGTGTGTAAGTGTGTTGTCTCCAGTGTGAGTGTGTGAGTGTGTTGTCTCCAGTATGAGTGTGTAAGTGTGTTGTCTCCAGTATGTGTGTGTAAGTGTGTTGTCTCCAGTATGAGTGTGTAAGTGTGTTGTCTCCAGTATGTGTGTGTAAGTGTGTTGTCTCCAGTATGTGTGTGTAAGTGTGTTGTCTCCAGTATGTGTGTGTAAGTGTGTTGTCTCCAGTATGAGTGTGTAAGTGTGTTGTCACCAGTATGAGTGTGTAAGTGTGTTGTCACCAGTATGAGTGTGTAAGTGTGTTGTCTCCAGTATGTGTGTGTAAGTGTGTTGTCTCCAGTATGGGTGTGTAAGTGTGTTGTCTCCAGTATGTGTGTGTAAGTGTGTTGTCTCCAGTATGAGTGTGTAAGTGTGTTGTCACCAGTATGAGTGTGTAAGTGTGTTGTCACCAGTATGAGTGTGTAAGTGTGTTGTCTCCCAGTATGAGTGTGTAAGTGTGTTGTCTCCAGTATGAGTGTGTAAGTGTGTTGTCACCAGTATGAGTGTGTAAGTGTGTTGTCACCAGTATGAGTGTGTAAGTGTGTTGTCTCCAGTATGAGTGTGTAAGTGTGTTGTCACCAGT
>JARPMJ010007243.1:35000-44643 GCA_033366665.1 Phoxinus dragarum | reverse complement strand
TTGGATCTCAGTGGTGGTCCCGTCCCGATCCTCCATCTCCACGACAGGTCTCTTACGTGACACATGTCATCCTCCACGCTCTCTCCTCGACATATGTTTGTGGGAAAGCGCTGGCAGAGTCACTGCTGGATATTGTGCTTGGTCGCGCTGAAACCATAAGTTTTACTCTTTGAGTGAGCATTTTTGAGGGCAGAGAACAACACAGACACAGCTTATTTCGGCTTCTCTCGGAAAAAGACGTGAGTTTGAGTTTTAACAACTGATGACATTCGTGTTTTCCTCAGACGCAGTTGCGCATTCATAGTTTGAGGTGCAGAAGCAACCGTGTGGGAAAGGAAAACACAACCAGGTTATATTGATATTAGATTGTCATCATTGCAGTTTGACATTTTTTTGCATCGCTTCACAGCTTTTTAGATGTAAAACTTCATTTATAACATTGTATCACCGTTGTGAGCAAGTGTTAAGAGCAACTACATTATTACACACAATATTAGTGTCGATTTTTACAGAAAATTAGAATATATGCAAATTTTTCACTGTATTTCACCGTTGCGTCACGTCTCGCGTTTTTTTTTCACCGTACGCCATGAGTTTTGTGTTTTTAAGATGCCATGTCAAGTTAAATATAGTTTTAAAAGTAATTATTTAAAATAAAAATGACAAAAACTTGTCATAGTTTGAATTGCAGAAGCAACCGTGTGGGAAAGGAAAACACAACCAGGTTATATTGACATCAGATTGTCATCATTGCAGTTTGACAACCATTTTTTAGATGTAAAACTTAATTTCTAACATTGTATCACCGTTGTGAGCAAGTGTTAAGAGTAAACTACATTATTACACACAATATTAGTGTCGATTATTACAGAAAATTAGAATATGTGCTCGTTTTTCACTGTATTTCACCGTTGCGTCACGTCTCGTGTTTTTTTACAACCGTACACCATGAGCTTTGCGTTTTTAAGATGCCATGTCAAGTTAAATAGTTTTAAAAGTATATTTTTTTTAAATAAAAATGACAAAAACATGAATAAAATGACAAAAACTTTTCATAGTTTGAATCGCAGAAGCAACCGGCTAATATTGGTATCAGATTGTCATCATTACGGTTTGACAACCATTTTTTAGTTTAGTTTAGTTTAGTTTAATTGTATAGCACATTTAAAACAACATGAGTTGGCCAAAGTGCTTTCCATTAAAATGATTTACACCGTACGCCATGAGCTTTGCGTTTTTAAGATGCCATGTCAAGTTAATTATTTGTATATTATTACATACGTGTTTTATTTGTCACATGTTTTTGTGTGTGGGCCCAATTAAGGTGATTACCTGCTTCTATTTAGAGTCGACTTTACTCTACACTGGTATTGTGCCTGAGGGTCGAAACGTTGTGCCATTAATACATTGATTTGGAGCAGCTATTTTCAGTATGCGGACTTCACGCTTCTTTTTTCGTTTATGTTATTAGTTGTCCTGCACCTGAGCCCGATCTGGGTGTTTGGGATGTGCACACCAGTTTTGTATTTTTGCTTCTTCTGCATGCTGTCAATAGGAGAAGATTTCGGCTGAAACAGAACCTGAAAAGCTTTTAACCCCCTTATATTGACATCGGCCATTACATTTTTAAAACGGTAATATCCTATACTAAACCTAAACTAATCTTGACAAACTTGAAAGCTTACAATCTCTAGTTTACATATTTGGTGACTGATTTTCAAAATAAATTACAGAGGAGCCGTAATTTATCAATTTGCAACAAGAATATGTTCATACTCCTAAGGCGTGTTCAGACCTTTATTTTGAAATAGTGATGAACATGAAATATCATGAAAGAATGGTAGAAAACCTCAGTTTGTTTTCATTCCAAGAGTTCAAAAGATAGCATTCATTCAATTATTTTAGAAAAAAAGGTCTGAAATAGTTTTAAATACAAGAAAACAATAATAGATTCAGCATTTTGTGATGTGGCAGCGAGCTATAATGCACATACGTGATCTTCTGTGTTTCTTAGAGGTTGCATTCATTTCAAAATCTGCCAAACCTTCAAATACTACTTCTGAATAGGATGTCTACTTCATAAGTTGTATGAAAATTGTAAAAAATAATGGTTCAGATCACTCAAACCACATATGGAAATGGAGGCGCCCTTATATGGGCAGTAATGTCCACTAGTGGAGAAGTGTGGTACTGCGCCCAAACTAAATCTCTCTGAACGCTTATCTTCTGAGATATCAACCTAACATTTGAAACACAACTTGTTCAGATTTTTGGCTTTGATTTTTTTTTGCATTTCTAGAGTCCACCAGGTTTAGAAAATATATATTTTATATAAAATATGAATAATTAAATTTTTTACATTGTACATTTACATAAACTCAAACTTCTATAACTTTTTTTCTGTTTAACTTTCTTAATTAATTTCACTTCTACAAAAAATCTGCCAAATGTCTTCTTTAAAACAAGACCAATCTTACATCTATATTCCAAAGCATTCTTGAATTACAACCATTTAAGTTCGGAATGTGCATTTTCATGTCTATTAAAAAAAGGGGGTGCCGCTTAAGGGGTTAATGTGGAAGCAGATATTGAACCTTGTGTAAAGTTTGTATCTGACTGTGTGCAGTGCGAGTGTGTGCACCTGTCCTGCTCCCTACTGAGTGTGTGTAACGCACTGCTGCAGAAACACACAGATCAAGATAAATGATTGCAACGGTCACTTCTCTCCCTGTCCGTGTCTCTGGTGTGGTTTTCCCGGGATGTGTCCAGAGTGTCAGCTGATGAAGACGGAGCGGCCCAAACCCAACACATTCATCATACGCTGCCTGCAGTGGACCACTGTCATTGAACGCACCTTCCACGTGGAGACACCCGAGGAACGGTCAGACACACACACACATTGAGATGTATACATTATATGAAATCTGAATAAATAAGCTTTCCATTCCAAATCTAAGATAATGTCAGTAAATTATGGAGTGCCTCAAGGCTCAGTGTTCGGCCCTCTGCTATTTTCATATATATGCTGCCACTTGGTAATAAACATGGAATTCATTTTCCACTGTTATACCGATGATACTCAGTTACATATTTTATACATCACGACCAAATTAATTCTCTAAATTATCTAAGTTGGCAGAGTGTGTTAAAGATATAAAATATTGGATTACCTAATTTTCTTCTATTCAATTCAGCTAAGACTGACGTTTAGACTCACTCTGAATTGTAATGTGGACTCATGCATTTTCTGTAAAGCTGCTTTGAAATTATGTGTATTGCGAAAAGCGCTATACAAATAAACGTGAGTTGAATTTAATTTTGACACAGCATCTTAACATCAAAATTGGAAAAAGCATTGAAAAAACAGTGAGACGTGATGCATCTCCTTAAATTCCTTAGTCACATCTTCTCTCACCTTGCATAATATTTTTAATTAAAATATATTTTCACATTTTATGCTTTCAAAACATTTTAGTAATTCTGTTTTGTTGTTGGTTCTTCTGACAAATGTGACCCTGGATCACAAACAGTCTGGAGCCGCACGGGTATATCTGTGGCAATAGCCAACTATACATTGTATGAATCAAAATGATAGATTTTTCTTTTATGACACAAAATCATTAGGATATTAAGATCATGTTCCATGAAGATATTTAGTAAAATTCCTACCGTAAATATATAATAACATGTATTTTAGTGAGTGAATGCAGCACAATCGTGAACATAAATGCACAACTTTAAAGGAGATTTTCTCAATGTTTACATTTTTTTGCTCCTCAGATTCCAGATTTTCAATAGTTGTGTCTCGACCAAATATTGTCCTATCCTAACAAACCACACATCAATGGAAAGCTTCTTTATTCAGATTTCATGTGATGTATAAATCTCAATTTGAAAAATTGACCCATGTGACTGGTTTTGTGGTCCAGGGTCACATTTGTCAGAAGAACCAATAATAATTGTAATACAAACAGCATAAAAGAAGAAATGTTGTTTTGCATGTTGGCTGTTGTAGGCAGGAATGGACCAAAGCCATCCAGACTGTGGCCGAGCGTCTGCAGAAACAGGAGGAGGAGATGGAGACGCTCATGGAGACCAAACCCCCACACAAAGTGGTACAGTACACACACACTTCTGCTTATTGAATATTAGGGTTGATCAAATATTAATGTAACTTAAAGAGATAGTCCACGCCAAAATGAAAATGTTTCGGAGCTCATATTATGTGTATTCAGATTCATGCACATCTCTCTCTTTTTCTTTTTTTACTTTTTAAACGCTCTTGTAAACTTTATCAAGTATTGCAGACTGAAATTAACAAGTGCAACAATTTTTTTTAAATTATGAAATAATTGTATTTTTATATTGTAAATGTATTTTAGATCGCTGATATATCTTTCATGATACTTATCAATATGCACCAATTTATTTCTACAACACAGAAAAATATATGTAAAAAAATGTTTTGTTAAAAAAAATATATAATTAAAAAATAATAAAATATAAAAAAAAACTATTTTTTTATTATTTAGGACAATAAGCACAACATATTTGTTAGAAATATACATTTTATGCACTATATTTTAGTTCACTAATACTTTTTCACCTTTACAATATGCACAATTTATTTCTATATTAAATAATACAATATTTTGGAAAAAAAAACTTATTTTATTATTGTTTGACTCTTTTTTATATAAAAATTTTTTTTAAGACAATAAGTACAATTTATATTTTTTAAATATGAAATTAATCAAATATATATTAATTAAATAAATACAAATTCTTTATCTTGCATGCTACTTAATATTATTCACCTCTACAATATGCCCCATTTATTTCTATATTAAGTAATAAAATGTTAGAAAATAATATATAATAATTATAATATAATTATAATAATAAAATATTTTTTATTTAAGACATGTATTATGTACATTAATGTACTATATTTTAATTCACTTACATTTTTTCTTTGTCTTTCATGATACTTAATATTCACTGCTCCAATATACACCATTTATTTGTATTTGAAATAATAAAATATGAGAATTTTTTTAACATTTTAAACTATTTTTAATTAAATGCAATATTCAAGTTACAAATAGAGCAAATGTATTTTAGAAATACAATGAATTAAGGTTATTAGGGTAATCTAATGGAAAACTTATGTAATATCATGATGTAACCTGTGTGTGTGTGTGTGTTCACAAATCTTAAATATCTTAAAATCATGGTTTGTCTTAAAGCAGATTAAAAACACCACACAGACACATAAACACATTAAAAGCTGTATTTTCACCACAGGGGGACTTTAAATGACCAAACCCTGCAATAGGGTCAACGTGTTTTTAAACTTAAACGCTTAATGTGTCCACATTGATGTGTCTTGAGCAAAAGAACCTCATTAGTGTGTATATAAAAGTGTCCGCATGAGGACCGTTGTGCACTTGCTCTGTATGAAACATCAGTTCCCACGCTCACATTTCTGGCATTCGTGGCATTTGCAGCGGGTCAAAGGTCAAACACAGATCCGTCCCGTCAGTGTCGTGTCAGTATTTTTTGTGTTGAACTCGTGCAGGTGTGTGTCTGCTGACAGCTGGTGTGTGTGTGTGTGTGTGTTTCAGACTATGCATGACTTTGAATACCTCAAACTCCTGGAAAAGGCACTTTTGGGAAGGTGATTCTGGTGAAGGAAAAAGCAACGGGAAAATATTACGCCATGAAAATCCTCAGGAAAGAAGTGATCGTAGCCAAAGTGAGTAAAACTATAACACAACTGAGAAATACTCAGACTTCTGAGTGTGTTTGCTTGAGTGTGTGAGATAATTCTGCCAAAGCCTCCTTTAGTTAGCTTCACTGTAAAAAAAAAGAAGTTGGTTTAAACCCTCTGGGGTCGGCAATCGCGCCCGGCGCGTTTTGCGCAATTTTTTTCCACATAGCAGCTAAATAGACTTAAAATACTCTGTCATTTATGGTCATACATACTAATAAATATGAAAAAAATAATCTGTGAGATCATACTTTTGTATGTCTCCACTTTCAATCAAAACAAAATGTTGTGCTTTTGTAAACTAAAGAAATTAAACAGGGTGTGCTTTCTGCCTCTCCGTGAACTTTTTGTTCTTGAGCATGTAAAAAGTAAGTTCAATGAAATAAAAAAAATGAGTTAATACAATTATATAGATATAGATAAGTTTATTGAATAGGATAAACCCCTTGAGATGAACCATCTCGTTTCCGAGGGATAATTTACAATACAATACAGAACAAGGAACAAATCAAAACACATTACAATAAAATAATAAGACATAACAATATATAAAGGAGATTGGTTTATTCAACAGAAACTCAAAATATTATGTTATCCGAACCACATAAATTATCTAAGTTCATTTTATACAAAAGAAAAAATGTGATAACAAATCATGAAAATAGTTTTTTACAGTGTATGTATAAATGAAGTTCATAAAAATGCTGAAAGTGTTCTGTCGGGTTTAGGCTGTTATAGCATTTAAACACCATTTTGTTTTTTGATTTGTCACATGTTTAATCACCGCATCATTCCCATACTTACATGTGTGTGATTTCAACACTACTATTATTGTAACGTGTTTGAAGAACGGTGTGTGTGTTTCAGGATGAAGTGGCTCACACACTCACAGAGAACCGAGTGCTTCAGAACTCCAAACACCCGTTCCTGACGGTGAGAGACTCTCCAATGATCTCTTCTTCTCTTCTTCTTCTTCAATACCCTCTCATCTCAAGCACGTCTGCCTCTGTTTATCTTCTACACAAAGCCTTTTAGAAGAGTTCAAGCTACTACTTCAGATTGAATTAATGTCGCCCGTTTGCACTTCCTTCACCAGTAAATATAGCAAACGTTTCCTCCTGATCATAAACTGCATACACATGTGAAACTGGAAAAATGAGAATATGGTGCAAAAGTTCATTTATTTCAGTAATTCAACTTAAAGGTGAAACTAATATATTATATAGACTCATTACATGCAAAGTGAGATATTTCAAGCCTTTATTTGTTGTAATTTTGATGGATTATGGCTCAAAATTTTAATATTGTGAAAAGGTTTTCATAAGCTGTAAGCCATAATCATCACAATTATAACAAATAAAGGCTTGAAATATCTCACTTTGCATGTAATGAGTCTATATAATATATTAGTTTCACCTATTAAGTTGAATTACTGAAATAAATGAACCTTTGCACCATATTCTCATTTTTCCAGTTTCACCTTTGCTTTTTTGCTATCTTGTTTTCCAGTACAAATATCTAAACATTCTTAAATCAAGATGCATGTACTTGATAAGCAAAAATCACTTAAGATATTAAGTCTTGAATTATTGAAAATGTATCATTATTAAGTGAGTTTGTGCTTTAAACAAGAACAAATGTCTTAATTTTTAAGAGTTTATTATTTGACTCCCACTGGTAGATATTTGTTCTTGTTTTAAGCAAAATCTCACTTCATTTTGATCAGTTTCTCATAAAACAAACAAGACTTAATATAACATTTTGCATCTCAGTAAGTGCATCTTGATTTAAGAATGTTTAGATATTTTTACTGGAAAAACAAGACGGAAATACTGAGGAAAGAAGTGTAAATAAGTCAGATCTTTCTGTTTTTTTTTTCTTGAGAAACCTGTTTGAAAACCGTCATTATTTTTGCCCTTTCATCGGTGATGCTAGTGAAGTAGAAATTGGATGCTCAATGTATTCCAGATTACATAATAGAGGAATCTTACTTTGTAATGAGGATGAAATCAAACGTCCTTATTTATTTTTATATAATAAAAAGTCCTTCGCTGCAGAATTTTTCACTATTCTATTTTTAAAAAGCGTTTTTAGTCATTTTTTAGTCTTGTATTTCCAGTACAAACATCTAAACATACTTAAATTAAGATACATTTACTTGACATGCTACTAAATTACTTATTTAAAAAAAATAAGTTAAAAAAATTAAGTTAGTTTATGCTTTAAACAAGAACAAATATCCACCATGGTTAGAAAAATAAAGTTTTAACTTAGAATTAGAATTAGGTTCTTTTTTTCTTCTTTTTTTTCACTGGAGGATATTTGTTCTTATTTTAACTCTTAATTCTGATCAATTCTCATACAACCAGACTTAATATGTCATTTTGCTTCTCAAGTATAAGTGCATCTTGATTTAAGAATGTTTGGAAATGTGTACTGGAAAACTAGACAGAAAAACTTAGGAAAAACTTCATTTTTTGCATAATTATTAATTATTTAATACACTGTTGGACCTAGTGTCGGAGTTGCATGTACCCCATGCACAGCGTTTGACCATTTAAACATAAAAATGACAAGAAAAAAACATAAAAACCAATGAAAACTGACTAACTGCAATGCATTTCAATGGACGTGGAAGCAGAGAATGCCCGAGTGTATTGGGTTAGCTATGCGCACTGTGATTGGCTCATCGCATCTGGGGGCGTGGCTTAGCCATAGGTCAATTTGTACCACTGTTGTTTAGGTCAAGAAAATGATTCCTGACACAGTTATAATGTCCTCATGCCAGCCAATGTCAAAACCAACCACATGACAGTTTAATGTAGTGTTTAACCCATAAAGCTAAGTGTGATAATTAATCTGCTATGTCATGTTCATGACAGACAGTTGTGAATGTGAAGGTATGAATGTGACTGATTTGTGTGTTCAGGGTCTGAAATACTCCTTCCAGACGCACGACCGGCTGTGTTTCGTCATGGAGTACGCCAACGGAGGAGAGGTGAGGCTCAGTTCTTCTCAGCGCTCGAGGTGATCATTACGGGTATAAACGTTCCTTCCCTCCGGCAGCTTTTCTTCCACCTGTCCCGGGACCGCGTGTTCTCGGAGGACCGCGCGCGCTTCTACGGGCCGAGATCGTGTGTGCGCTGGACTACCTGCATTCAGAGAGGAACGTGGTCTACCGGGACCTGAAGGTCAGAGTCGCGCTCATATCGCAGTTCTGTGCTTCCAGGCAAACCAAACATTATTATACACCAGATATCAGTTTACTTTAGATATTTTTTCACTAGTGTGTGCAGGACACTATAGTTCATTTATGTAAGTGAGGAGAGCAAAATAAAGTAAACCGTGACATATTCAGGGTTTGAAATGAACTTTTCACTTACCTATACATTTTTAAGTTACCGGCCATTCAGAACTTCTACTAGCCAAAAATAAATAAACCACTATGTCACATCTTATATGATGACCCTGGACCACAGCACCAGTCTCGAGTATATCTGTGGCAATAGCAATTATACACTGTATGGGTCAAAATTATCCATTTTTCTTTTATGCCAAAAATCATGAGGATATTAAGATCATGTTCCATGAAGAATATTTAGTAAATGTCCTACCGTAAATATATAAAACATGTATTTTTTGTGAGTGAATGCAGCACAATCGTGAACATAAATGCACAACTTTAAAGGAGATTTTCTCAATGTTTACATTTTTTTGCTCCTCAGATTCCAGATTTTCAATAGTTGTGTCTCGACCAAATATTGTCCTATCCTAACAAACCACACATCAATGGAGAGATTATTTATTCAGCTTTCAGATGATGTATTCAATGATGTATTCTCTATAATCTCAATTTCAAAAAGTTGACCC
>JARPMJ010007243.1:7500-27500 GCA_033366665.1 Phoxinus dragarum | reverse complement strand
GGTGTTTTATTGCTCTTAAAATGTGTATTTGTAGTGTTTAGGGTTAGTATATAGTAAGGAGTTTTATATATTGGAAATGTTGCTCCCTGAGACTGTAAGCTCTTTTCTCTCAGATCTTATTTGAATCGTCTTTTCCTTTAAAGCAAAAGTAGAACGGCTGGAGATTTGTGAGTTCAAAAAAGCTGATAATTAGTTAAATCAAAAATTTTAAATAATTAAAGAATTAAACTTAAGTAAAAAAAAAAAAAAAAAAAAAAAATGTTATTAAAGGTTACAAATATTTCCCCCCCTGAGATTTTAAGGTATTATTGCAATAATTAATTTGCATATTCATGCTTCTCTGATTTCGGGTTAATGGTCACATGACATGCAAGTTAACAAATGAAATATCTTTTTAGTAAGTGTTTTATTTTAACTTTATTTTTTAAATAATTTATTTGACAATTTTAACTTGAGAACATCATGCTTGTGATGCTTCATAATAATAATAACAATAACTTGTGGTTAAAGTTTAAAACATGTTTTTAAATTATTGAAATATTATCTTAAAATCTCTGATGTACTTCAAGTAAATATTGTCCGTCAAATTGGTCTAGCTGACAAAAGTAGTTTGTGAATCCCTGGAGTAAAGTAATAACTCACTAATTCTCTTATAATTTACAACCCATATGAGTTTATGTTTCTCTTCTAAGGAGATGTTCACTGGGATCTCTTCAAAAAAGCTCCCAAAATGACTCAATAAGCAACATGACGGCATCATAACAATCGTCTATATGACTTATGCGCGATATTAGTCTTATGAAGTCATATGGAGCTTAAATTTCATGTCTGTTCCTCATGGATATCATATGGATATCTCTTTTAATACTTTTGTATTGTATTCTGTTAAATATCTATTGCTCTCCACTGAAACAAGAGTCATACGGGATGTCCAGGATCCCGTGTCGCCGTCTCTCTCTCTCTCTCTTCCCGGGGACTCCGGTTCAATCCCCATGTTGACATGACAACAGGGCCTGGAGCGGGAGACTTGGGGAGCGTTGCCGTGGCGACGGTGGCCTCTCTGGAGCTCGGCCCGGGCCGTGTTACAGGTTGTTCCGCTGTAAACAATGACCTTGTTGTGTGTGTGTGGAGCTGAGGAATGCTGTTACGTCTGGAAATATTCCACGGAGAGAGAGAGAGAGAGAGAGAGAGAGAGAGAGAGAAGTAAGGGAGGGATGAGAGAATTTCAGAGGAAAACAGGTGGAAGTGTTTTTAATGCACGGCGACACTTGACGGCTCTCATGCTGGGTCCACTAGGGGGCCGATTATGGCTTTAAATGATTTAAACATTACAAAATATGTTTTAGAATAAGCAATAGCAACTTTATTTATATAGCACAATTAAAACAACACAAGTTGACCAATGTGCTTTACAATGTCATAGAAAAAAGAAGAAGAGAAAAAAGTATCACATACACTCTAAAAAATGCTGGGTTGTTTTAACCCAATTTTGGGTCAAATATGGACAAACCCAAACGTTGGATCAAAAATGCAATTTAAAAATTTAACCCAATGGCTGGGTTTGTCCATATTTGACCAAAAATTGGGTTAAAACAACCCAGCATTTTTTAGAGTGTAGGCAACACCTATAATCAAATTAAAATAATTGTTCTCAGTATGACTCAAGGAATCTATCAAGACTCGGTATGATACACTGAATCAAAAGAGATCAGTTTATGATTTTTAAGAAAACCGTTCATAAATTATAAACAAAATTATCCATTTTCATATCTCCTGACCAGTAGGTGGCACTGTGCCAAAACGCTGCATGTTGCCTCAGGTCATGCTTGTGACGACGTGCACCAATATTCGCCCCAATACGCTAAAGTGTAGCGGAGATATAACCTTGCATCTAATTTGGCGTGCTCTTTGTCGAATTCGTTCGCGCGTTATTCCAGAACGGTTGGGTTTATGATCTTAAAGATGATCTGAGCCAATTTTGGTGAAAATTGGACAAACTGTATTGAATGAGTTCGAAAAAGTAGGTAAAATTGAATGAAAATGGCGGGAAAATTGTAATGATGTCATAGTTTGGATTCAAATCTAGCCCTTACGGTTCAAAAGTTATTAGCATAAACGTGAGTGCAACTTTGGACAGTTGGTGGCGCTAGAGGGATTGAGTTAGAGAGTCCAAAATTGGTGTGGGTTATGTTCGGACTGTCTTCTATCTGTGTGCCAAATTTCACAACTTTTTACCAGAAAAATTAAATAAAAACCAATTTCAAAATATTGATAAAAACTACTCAAGTTATGACAACTTGGAGCTGTAATGTGGTGTTACCATAGACTGTAAAAAAAAAAAAGGATGTAGTGTTTGTGACGTCACCCGTTGTGTTTCTGATGAGCATTTTTGAAGCCCAAAGTGGGCGGAGCCGGCTGTCGCCATCTTGGCATCAGTGCGTTATTCACGGATAAATGAAAAAGGGTGGGATTAGCTGAGGTGACGTGACGCTAACAGACAGCAACTGCTAGTAGTGACATCAGCGGCAATCCACCTATCACTCAAGTGGCCACGCCCTTAATTATAATAAAAAATCACCCCCCTAACAGTCATCATGAAGGGCAAAATTAGCTATATAGACCAAAACCACTTTTTGCACCAGGCTGTAAACGCATGTTTTTCTCCTGAAAAGTTGGGCATTTTAACATGGGGGTCTATGGGACTGCCTGTCTCTAGTGGCCAGTCGATGAATTGCAGTTTAAGACACTTCCGTGTTGGTTTCAAGAGAGAGACCAAAAGGTTGCCGCTTTGGTGTTACGGGTGAGGTTTACACTACATTACTGGTCATGCCATGGAAATAGAGACCGGTTGACGTCACAGTTCGGATGTGTTTACTGCTGTTTACACGGTCCATCTGAAGGCGCGGGTCCCCCGTCTCTGTGCTTGCGTGTGTCGAGGGCTCCTGGGCTCCTGGCAGCTTCACAGCTGTGCTGTTCTTCTACATATATGGGGCAGCTGCAGGCTCAGCTGTCTCTCTCCGCGAGTCACATGACAGCGGCGCTGGAAATAGACAACGGTCAGTAATTCTTGCAGCTCCACGGCTTCACCTTTCCACTGACCGCACAGACTGAGTCATTCTCTCCCCGTGACCCGCGGTCGGGGTTTCGGTAACACTCGGTGGGAGAACACGCAAACACACACCAGCACCATCCGGTTCTTTATTTAAAGAGGACCTATTATGCCCTTTCATTTTGTTTTTGGCTCTACTACAACAGGTTTTCATGCAAAACACATAATTTTCGCCATTGTTGCGGCTCCTCTCTTCCCAGTCTGTCAGTAACGCTCTGTTTACTTCCTGTCTCTATGAAGCCCCTCCTTCTGAAAAGCACACTGTGCTCTGATTGGTCGGCCGGAGCAGTGTGTTGTGATTGGTCGAGCGCTTCGAGCGTGTTTGGGAAATGTCCCGCCCCTTACCATAACCGCCAGTTTAACACACTACTAACTAACTCAACCAGGCCCCGCCCCTTTATTCTGCGCATTAATTATTATAATGAGGAATATTGTGACGTGTTCGTTCCCGGAAGAAACTCAAGACTACAATGTCCCCACAAAAATGCCGCTATCCGAAATCCTTGTGGGGACATTTTTTGGTTCTCAAACAGCTTATAAATGTGGACTAAGTGATGTTTTTTGAAAATGTAAAAATTACTGCTGGGTAACGAATAATCGCACCCAAAATAAAAGTTTGTATTTACATAATATATGTATGTGTGTGTATAATTATTTTGTGTATATAAATACACACACGTGCATGTATATATTTAAGAAATATTTGCATGTATATACTATATATATGTATATAAATATAAATATTTTATACATAACAAATTTTTCTTAAATAGGTACATGCATATGTGTGTATTTATATACACAAAATAATTATACACACACATACATATATTATGTAAATACAAACTTTTATTTTGGATTTAATCGTTACCCAGCACTAGTAAAAATGCAGAAAGTGATGGATAAAACACAGTTTGTACACCTATAAAACGTGTGTGTGTGTGTGTGTGTGTGTGCGTGCGCGCGTGTCTGTGTATGTGTGTGTGTGTGTGTGTGTGTGCGTGTCTGTGTGTGTGTGTGTGTGTGTGTGTGTGTGTGTGTGTGTGTGCGTGTGTGTGTGTGCGCGTGTCTGTGTGTGTGTGTGTGTGCGCGTGTCTGTGTGTGTGTGTGTGCGCGTGTCTGTGTGTGTGTCTGTGTGTGTGTGTGTGTGTGTGTGTGTGTGTGTGTGTGTGTGTGTGTGTGTGTGTGTGTGTGTGTGTGTGTGTGTGTGTGTGTGTGTGTGTGTGTGTGTGCAGGTGCTGGAGGACAATGACTACGGGCGTGCAGTGGACTGGTGGGGTTTGGGAGTGGTGATGTACGAGATGATGTGTGGCCGCCTGCCCTTCTATAACCAGGATCATGAGCGCTTGTTCGAGCTCATCCTGATGGAGGACATCCGCTTCCCGCGCACACTCGCACCGGAGGGCAAATCCCTGCTGTCAGGCCTGCTCAAGAAAGACCCCAAGCAACGGTCGGTGTCAGCACGCTACTATTCACACTGCATCCCACCATGCAAGCGCTGAAAAACGTTATCATCTCCGCTAAACTTAAAGGGATAGTTCACCCAGAAATATAAACTCTGTCAGTGATTACTCTCCCTCATGTTGTTCCCCGTCAGAGTCTCCTTCATCTTCGGGACACAAATGAAGATATTAGTGATTAAAGGATAATTCCGGTATTTAACACCTTGAGTCTATATTGTAGTTTGTTTTGGATGAACAAGAGTGGTGGACAACATTTTTTTGACAATGGTTCCTCTCTCGAGTTTTTGACTATAATAGAATTGGCCATGGATCCATTTAACATTGGAGTCAATGGGCATGTCCGAAAATGTCATTAAAACAGCCTTTAACATTATTTTTAAAAACTGTGCAACTCACCGAGTGATTAGTGATGTTCGTTGATGATCCAGAAACAAAAAGTGTTGCGAAATACAGTTTCTGTCATGTTTTATTCGTCATTTTGTAAAATCCCATTGAATTCTGTTGAAGGACTGAGTGCTCGTTAATATAAATGCGCTAACGGAAACGGAAAGGGGGCTGTTTACATTTGGTCGATGTAGTCTCTTTGCTCGCTTCCGTTTCTCATAAGGCTAGCGAGCAGAGCTCTTTACCGCAGTTTTTGACCGCACAAATTCTAACCATATTGAAAGACGTGACCACTGACCAGTGCAATATGAAGTTGAACTCGACTGTGACCGTGAGTGTCCCGCGAGACATAAACATCGGTTATCGCCATCAAGTGGTCGGGAGTGTGCTAACGCTTCAGATTCAAATATTGAGCGTAAGTTGCACGGTTGTGAAGTGTCTGAAAAAATAGTTCCACTATAGCAAAATAAACGGATTGGAATCATATATTGCGACGATATATTGTTTATAATCATCAACGAACACCACTAACCACTCGGTGAGTTTAACAGTTTTGTAAACGAACATTATTGGCTGTTTTAATGACATTTTCGGACATGGCCATTGACTCCAATGTTAAATGGGTCCATGGCCAATTCTTTATAGTCAAAAACTCGAGAGAGGAACCATTGTCAAAAAAATGTTGTCCACCACTCTTGTTCATCCAAAACAAACTACAATATAGACTCAAGGTGTTAAATACCGGAATTATCCTTTAAATCTGAGCGCTGTCTCACTCCTCCGTTAGCCTGTTAATACCAAACTCTGCTACTTCGCTTTGCTTCATAGACAGAGTCTGGCATGGCATCATTGAAAAGTGTTTTCTTTATCGCGGGGGGGCGCTCGTTTGAAGTATAAAATCATTGGTTACCCGTAAGCCAATCACATAACGTTTGGTTATGACGTGTGTTATGCTCCAGCTCAGCAGCATCGAACTGCCACTGTAAACACATTATAAATAATGCGAAAACGAAACCATCGAGAGAAATACCGGAGTGAACATGGATGTCAACGACTTTTGTAGATTATGTGATGTAAATCTACGCATCCACGGCACAATCGGGGCCTCTAAACTATTATTTGACAGTAAAGAGAAACAGGAAAATATTTGCAGCCAACTGTCAAAGTTAGGATTAGTTCTGTCAAACACAGCTCTTTGTTCATTTCGAGTCTGTCGGATTCCCCAATCTCAAACTCGGCGCTTAGCGTCTACGTCACGGCTCTCAGCCCGCCCTCTGTTCGTTGATTGGCCGGCTGTTTTCAGGCCGGAGGAAAACTGAGAGACATGTCGATGTCTCAGACTAAGTACAGAAGCGAAATGAAATTGAGCGGAAGTACGAAGTCTGACGTAGTCCGGCTACTCCTCCATAGCCTTATATTGTAATTGAAACTTGCCGGCCCAGAAAGTTAGTAAAGACAATGTTTAAAATAGTCCGAGTGACTACAGCGGCTCAACCTTAAGTTTATCAAGCGACGAGAATACTTTTTGTGCACAAAACCCCAAAAAATAAGGACTTTATTTAAAGGATAATTCCGGTATTTAACACCTTGAGTCTATATTGTAGTTTGTTTTGGATGAACAAGAGTGGTGGACAACATTTTTTTGACAATGGTTCCTCTCTCGAGTTTTTGACTATAAAAGAATTGGCCATGGACCCATTTAACATTGGAGTCAATGTGCATGTCCGAAAATGTCATTAAAACAGCCAATAATGTTCGTTTACAAAACTGTTAAACTCACCGAGTGATTAGTGATGTAATGTGAACAAATGTAAACAGCCCCCTTTCTGTTTCCGTTAGCGCATTTATATTAACGAGCACTCAGTCCTTCAACAGAATTCAATGGGATTTTACAAAATGACGAATAAAACACGACAGAAACTGTATTTCGCAACACTTTTTGTTTCTGGAACATCAACTAACACCACTAATCACTCGGTGAGTTTAACAGTTTTGTAAACGAACATTATTGGCTGTTTTAATGACATTTTCGGACATGACCATTGACTCCAATGTTAAATGGGTCCATGGCCAATTCTATTATAGTCAAAAACTCGAGAGAGGAACCATTGTCAAAAAAATGTTGTCCACCACTCTTGTTCATCCAAAACAAACTACAATATAGACTCAAGGTGTTAAATACCGGAATTATCCTTTAACTCTTGATGTTCTTCTGTGTGTGTCTCTGAGTGAGTTCACGTAGTGTAACAGCGCTTCTGTGTGTACGTCAGAACGGAGGCTCACTATTGGCCGACACTGGTCATGTGTGTGATGCTGGCCAATAGTGAGCCTCCATTCTGACGTACACACAGAAGCGCTGTTACACTACGAGAACTCACTCAGAGACACACACAGAAGAGTTGAATAAAGTCCTTATTTTTGGGGGGTTTTGTGCACAAAAAGTATTCTCGTCGCTTGATAAACTGAAGGTTGAGCCGCTGTAGTCACTCGGACTATTTTAAACATCGTCTTTACTAACTTTCTGGGCCGGCAAGTTTCAGTTACAACAGAAGCCTCTGGAGGAGTGAGACAGCGCTCAGATTTAATCACTAATATCTTCATTTGTGTCCCGAAGATGAAGGAAAGTCTGACGGGGAACAACATGAGGGAGAGTAATCACTGACAGAGTTTACATTTCTGAGTGAACTAACCCTTTAAAAAAAAGAAACTCATCACGTGTGTGTGTGTGTGTGTGTGTGTGTGTGTGTGTGTGTGTGTGTGTGTGTGTGTGTTCTGGGTGTTTGTAGGTTAGGTGGCGGCGCTGATGATGCTAAAGAAATCATGCAGCACAAATTCTTCACTGGAATTGAGTGGCAAGATGTTTACGAGAAGAAGGTAAAAACTCCTTTTGTACACGTATTATCACATGATCACGTATAAGGAGAACCACACCAAACACGCACACGATCATATTTCAGAGAGATGACGCCAAACTGACATTCATAAAATCAGGGCTTGTTTTGTTTTTAGATATTTTAGATATCTTTGTGAAAATGGTTCCTAAGTAAATCCCACAGCAGATTGTTCAGTGTAGTGAAGTCGAGTGGTTGTAAACTGGGATCGTCTAACAGTCTCTCTGTTCCTCAGCTGGTTCCTCCGTTCAGACCGCAGGTCACCTCAGAAACAGACACCAGATACTTCGATGAGGAGTTCACCGGACAGACCATCACCATCACACCACCGGGACAAGGTACCGGCACACACTCCTGCAGGACACACACTCATATGGGGAAATCGTGGTCAGAATTATTGGCACACTTTGGTACATATTATGATCAAATACAGGTGACACTGGAAAAATTTAATTAGTTATAATTTTGATGATTGATGAAAACCTTTTCACAATAGTCTAATTTTGAATTTGGGGTTTTCATAAGCTGTAAGCCATAATCATCAAAATTATAACAAATAAAGGCTTGAAATATCTCACTTTGCATGTAATGAGTCTATATAATATATTAGTTTCACCTTTTAAGTTGAGTTACTGAAATAAATGCACCATATTCTCATTTTTCCAGTTTCACCTGTAAGGCTGTGGAAATAAATCTGCATTGTTTATCCTTTTGATCTTTGATTTTAAAAAAATCACAAAAATCTAACCTGTCATTGGAGTAATTCAATTCAACTCAATTCACGTTTATTTGTACAGCGCTTTTCACAATACACATCATTTTAAAGCAGTTTTACAGAAAATCCATGAGTCCATATTACAATTTAGAGTGATCTGTCATCAGAGGAAACTGTCTTAAGTTATGTATTTCAGAAATGTACATATACAAAATCACAGTTAGCTAAAAATGTATTAATTTACAAATTAAAAGTTAACGCATCGGAAGTGCGGGGAAAATCACATTATGAAATAAATGCTTTTCTCCAATGCATGTTTGCAACAATTATTGGCACCCCTAGAAATCATTATGAGTAAAATATCTCTGAAGTATATTCCCATTAATATTTAAAAATTTTAGCACACCAGGGTTACTTGGAACATGAAATTGTCCAGCCATGACTTCCTATTTAACAGGAGTATAAATATGAGGACACACAAAATCCTCCATGACAATGAGTAAAAGCACATCAGAAGATCAAGGGTGCCAATAATTCTTCATGTGCTCGTCGTCTCATAATTAGGACCTGAAATTGATCAATATTAATAATTACTTTACTGAAGCGATGGGACAAACAACAGCGGGAAACTGTATATTTGTGCAAATCAATTCTGATTTGAAGCTCATGGCATATAAACGCACACATCTACCCCATCACTTTATTTAGCGTTCATGTAAACACTGTGTTCGTATTCATCATTTCATTCTGATTGAAACATGTAAACGTAACAAGTAGCGGCGTAACGATACACTAATATCACGATTCGACACATATCACGATACCATATTATTGCGCCGTCTACATATGATAAAAGGTTAAAAAAAATATACTGTAGATTAAAATGCTAAATTTGATATTACATAGTGTGTGTAAATGAATATTCTTGGACTTGCTGCTGGAAACCCAAAGCACAGGACAATAGAGACTCCAGAATAACAATATTCATGATTCTGAAGCTGAAAATACAGAATTATTTTACACGAATATGCTTTCACTAGATATATTTAAAATAATATACGCCACTTTTTACTGGTAACATCAGACATTTGGCATTATCATTCCCCCACTGCACTATTATACATTATATTCAACATTATATATAATAGTTTAATGTAGTACTGACAGTAAAACTCTGAAAACTTGAATATTTTTATTTTGGGTGAACTATACACAATATATATTATCACTATCCATGATGATACATATTGTTACATTTTTGTATTGCTATATATTGTTACACCGCAAATGTCAACACCATGTTCGTCAAGTCAAGTCATCTTCATTTATATTGCGCTTTTAACAATGTAGATTGTTTCAAAGCTGCTTTACAGAGATAAACGTATAATTTAAGGTAACAGATTGTTTTGTCTTTATAGCGGTTCTTGAATAATGTTATTTTCCAGCTAAAGTTAGTTTTGATTGATTCACTTCCGTCACAACGATCATTAGTTATTAAATTAGAGACCGCTAAGACGACACGTTCTCTCTACACAGACTTTAAACTGAACCTGTGAGAAACACTGATGGCGCTCGCGTGCGCATCAAGAATTAATTCTATAGTTATGCGCGTTTGAATATATGTGCGCATGTTTGTAATTCTCTACAAACCAAGTCTTAACAAACTACTTGTCCTTCCGATTGAAACTTAAAGGTTGTGTAGGTAAGGATTGTCTAAAGAACTTTTTTTCAAATTGGCTTAAACTGTCTTTATATACCAATACATAATTAAAATGTAAGTACTTTGAAAAAAAGAGTATAAAAATTGAGTGACTATAGTGTATTTAATCTTCAGTAAACACAGCTCATGAATTCCTACCGGGACGAAACAAGTGATTGGCTTGCGCGACTGTCACTCTCCGTCGCCATGACTACCGCCGCTATTACTGGCTCCGCCCACGTGCGCGCAGTCGCGCACCCGTCTTTAGGTGGGAGTGAATGGAATTAATGAGCTGTGTTTATTGAAGATTAAATACACTAGAGTCACTCAGTTTTTTATACTCTCTATTTCAGAGTACTTGCATTTTAATTATGTATTGGTATATAAAGACAGTTTAAACAAATTTAAATAAAAGTTTTTTAGACAATTCTGACCTACCCTACCTTTAATGCGTTCATGTAAACGTGACAAGTGTTACTGCACGGCGGCTCTCATCTACTCTGAGTTTATGTGAAGTGAAGGTTTGTGTTGTCTTGTGCGCAGATGACAGTATGGATCTGTTCGACAGCGAGAGGAGGCCACACTTCCCACAGTTCTCCTACTCCGCCAGTGGGACGGCATGAGCTTCACAGACACTGCTCTGAGATCAGTGTGAAGGGAGACGCTTACCGCGCCGGATCTGTGACGTCTGTCCTGAAATCAGCTCTTCTTGCTTCTGTGGCCTTATCGTCTGTTCTGAGGATGTGAGAGGGAACGCTACAACACAGACTGACAAATTAATGTCGCGTTGAAAGAAATGTTATTGGTTAGACTGCACGTCTGGCCACATCTATACAAAACACCATCACAAGTGATATATATACAACTATATCATTTTAATTTGACTGGGAATTATGCTCACACGAAACGGTATGATGTTGGGAGAGTGTTTTTATATATTACCACAGCAGTGTTCAGTGAATTATATCATTTACTAGATTAACGATCGATCAATCAACAAATTAAACTCACTCATACTGTCATAAGTTACTTAAAACGTCATTCGAATTTGACAAACAATAAATTTTCTTGTCCCTAATAGTCGACATAATGCAGGAAACTAAACATAAAATTACAACACTCGAACTATAAATGCATGAATGAAACTCACTGAGACTGTCCACAGTTTCTTTTCCATGCATCATTTTATTATATCCATGTATGTGGTTACTATGGAAGCTTGTTTTAAAAAGATTAAAAAGATAATTGCGACTTTTTATCTCAGAATTGCGAGTTTACGTCTCCCATTTCTGACTTTTTATCTCAGAGTTGCGTGATATAAAGTCAGAATTATGAGATATTAGCTCACAATTGCAAGAAATATACTTGAAATTTTGACTTTTTTTCTCAGAATTGCATGTTTATATCTCGCAATTCTGACTTTATAACAGGCAATTGCGTGTTATAAAGTCAGAATTGTGAGATATATACTATTCTGAGGTAAAAAAAAAAAATTGTTTTTCCCTAAGAATTGGACTTTATAACTTGCAATTGACCGTTCGCAAAAGCTACGCCCCTTAGTTATTGTTACTACGCCCGTCAAACAATTGAGAACCATAGCCATGGCTGGGTTAAGATCCATACATTAAGTGATTGGTTTTGGAGTAATGCAGCAGACATATCCTCCAGGGCACGGCAGAAAGTATAGACAGAATAGCGCACGGGAGCACATGCACAAAACAGTTTTGTAAAATTATATATCAATAATTTTAATTTGATCATATATCATTTTACAAAACTGTTTTGCGCATGTGCTCCTCCGCGCGCGCTATTTCAGTCTCAACACTGCAATCAGAGGACGCGCTGAAACCATCAACTCTCGATGCGGTTCTCTTCATAACTCAGCCGACTGAGAAGGATATATTTGTGTAAATAGTTGTGCAACTGCGCGAACTTTGTTTTGAAGTTTAATGTTTGAGTTCCAGAGGAATTTGTGACTGTGCACCTGTTCAACCACATCAAAGTTTCGTAATTAGTAAGTCCGTGCTTTTTCTCTCTCTTGTTTGCTGACTGATGAGGTGCCGCAGTGCCGTAGTGAAACGGTGTTTGTACATGTAACCTATTTTTTAATAATAGTTGCAAGCAATCATAAAATACAGCAAGTTTTAAGCCCGTGCAGACCTCACTGCCATAGGCGCATCGTTGCACTATCTTGCTGAAATCGGAATGTTTGACGGAGGTCCTTCTCCTTAGTTACAGTTGCTGAGCTAGGATTGGACGAGAACCGTTCGAGGGCGGGGTTTTGCGAACGGTCAATTGCGAGTTTATATCTCACAATTCTGAGAAAAGATGTCAGAATTGCGAGATATAAACTTGCAATGTGTTATAAAGTCGCAATTGCGAGAAAAAAATTCTGACTTTATAACATGAAATTGCTAGAAAAAAATTCTGACTTTATAACATGAAATTGCTACTTTATTTAATGCAATTCTGACTTTATATCTCGCAATTCTGACTTTATATCTCGCAATTCTGACTTTATATCTCGCAATTCTGACTTTATATCTCGCAATTCTGACTTTATATCTCGCAATTCTGACTTTATATCTCGCAATTCTGACTTTATATCTCGCAATTCTGACTTTATATCTCGCAATTCTGACTTTATATCTCGCAATTCTGACTTTATATCTCGCAATTCTGACTTTATATCTCGCAATTCTGACTTTATATCTCGCAATTCTGACTTTATATCTCGCAATTCTGACTTTATATCTCGCAATTCTGACTTTATATCTCGCAATTCTGACTTTATATCTCGCAATTCTGACAATTTGACTTTATATCTCGCAATTCTGACTTTATATCTCGCAATTCTGACTTTATATCTCGCAATTCTGACTTTATATCTCGCAATTCTGACTTTATATCTCGCAATTCTGACTTTATATCTTGCAATTCTGACTTTACATCTCGCAATTCTGACTTTATATCTCGCAATTCTGACTTTATATCTCGCAATTCTGACTTTACATCTTGCAATTCTGACTTTACATCTCGCAATTCTGACTTTATATCTCGCAATTCTGACTATATATCTCGCAATTCTGACTTTACATCTTGCAATTCTGACTTTATATCTCGCAATTCTGACTATATATCTCGCAATTCTGACTTTATATCTCGCAATTCTGACTTTATATCTCGCAATTCTGACTATATATCTCGCAATTCTGACTTTACATCTTGCAATTCTGACTTTATATCTCGCAATTCTGACTATATATCTCGCATCTCTCGCAATTCTGACTTTATATCTCGCAATTCTGACTTTATATCTCGCAATTCTGACTTTACATCTTGCAATTCTGACTTTACATCTCGCAATTCTGACTTTATATCTCGCAATTCTGACTATATATCTCGCAATTCTGACTTTACATCTTGCAATTCTGACTTTATATCTCGCAATTCTGACTATATATCTCGCAGTTCTGACTATATATCTCGCAATTCTGACTTTATATCTCGCAATTCTGACTTTATATCTCGCAATTCTGACTTTATATCTCGCAATTCTGACTTTACATCTTGCAATTCTGACTTTATATCTCGCAATTCTGACTATATATCTCGCAATTCTGACTTTATATCTCGCAATTCTGACTATATATCTCGCAATTCTGACTTTATATCTCGCAATTCTGACTATATATCTCGCAATTCTGACTTTATATCTCATAATTCTGACTTTGTAAAGTCATAAAGAAAGAAAGAAAGAAAGAAAGTCAGAATTGCGAGATGTAAACTCGCAGTTGTGAGATAAAAGTCGCAATTATTTTTTTAAATGTTTTACTCTGTGGCGGAAACAAGCTTCCATAGGTTACAGTCAAATCATATAAAACAGTGAAATCGCCCTCGAACTCTTCTTGCCTGCACTCGAGACGGTGACGCGAACTCCACTGAAAGCCTTCTTTCCTATTGGTTGTCGCTTCTCATTTGCATAAAGTTGAAATTTCTAAACTTTTGTCGTGTCTCGCGTCGCTTGACACACCCACATTCTGTCGGCAACGGTCACTGTCGCCAACGGTCACTGTCGCCAACGGTCACTGTCGCTGGAAGTCGCCGGCCCTCCATTGAAATTAATGGGATCGTGCGACAATTCTTTGTCGCTGCGTGTCGCTTCGCTTGCGGTGTGAACGCTCATAACTAACATCATGCCAAATATTATTTCATTTCCATTCAAAAACAACAATTATATGAATCGACCAATTGAAACGAATGAAAAAGCTTGTATGTATAGACTGAACTGAACTGTCTCGACCCCCTGAAGTACTTTTGATCTAAATTTCACTTGCATTTATGAGCATTTGCATTGAATGTGCAATATAGTAGAAATGTAGATTATTAAATTATTTTTTGTATTAATTATTGAAATGACTGAATTCCACTAAACTAGAAATTAACTTATTAAAACTCATCACCATCAATATAGCAAAGGAGCGAAACCTGAACATGTCTGAATCATATTTCATATCCTTAAATTTAAAGAAAGTAACATGTTGCTTTAAGAAATTAAAGCCTACAAATGACTTTATTACAGTGATTAGAATTAAATGAGAGTTACAATTGAAATGTATCCATGAGAATAAGTTTAAATGTGTCACTGAAATAATTCTTAATTTATTATATGATGCAATTTTATACAGTTGAATCATAGCAATATATGTTTTCTGTCCATTTTTGTCACTGCACAAATTATTTTGTTTCGAAACTGTTTTAACATTTAAATACTCCATAAATGCCATTACTTAGTCATAATACATTATTATTGTTATCGAGGATGGTTACTGGGGCATGTTGTCACAAAAGGTTGAAGAAATTGCTTTGAAAAATAAATCCATCCTGACCCAGTATTTCGATGGGTTCAGCGTCTCATATTAAGGAGCTTTTAAACGTCGAATCAAATCATTCGGATTCTCCATCTCATCAATCCTCTTCCTGTTTTATTTCCCGAGTTCTTCCTGTTCTGTTGCGTGTGTGTTTTGTCAGTGTGTTGCACAGGTACTTTAGCGGCCAATGAACAATTACAATCCGAGGGACCATCGAAGTGGAATAAACCCTGCAGTTCTTTGAAATTACTTTGTGTTTAGCTTGGATTCGTCCGTTACTTCTATATTAACAACTAGATATGACGTATGTGATTTACTGTGTGCTACACACATGCACACACACACACACAAATGCACAGGCGCGCACATACACACACACATCACACATGCACACGCGCACACACACACACACACACACACACACACACACACACACACGCACTCGCTCACTCATTTGGATGCACAAACCACACACACACACACACACACACACACACACACTCACTCACTCACTCACAGACACACACACATGCACACACACACACACACAGACATACACACACACACACATACACACTCACTCACTCACACATGCACACACACACACTCACTCACTCACACATGCACACACACACACTCACTCACTCACTCACAGATACACACGCACTCGCATGCACAAACACACACACACAGACTCAGACACACTCGTACGCACAAACACACACACTCACTCATTCACTCACTCACACACACACACACACTCACTCACCGACACACACACATGCACACACACAGACACACACACACACACACACTCACTCACTCACTCACTCACACACACACACACACACACTCACTCACTCACAGATACACACGCACTCGCATGCACAAACACACACACACAGACTCAGACACACTCGTACGCACAAACACACACACTCACTCATTCACTCACTCACACACACACACACACACACACTCACTCACAGACACTCGCGCGCACACACACACTCACACACACACACAAACACACTCACTCACTCACTCACTCACAGACACACACACACACAAACACACTCACTCACAGACACACACACACACACACCATGCAAAACGGATTCATTTACATTTACAAATGTTTTGCACAACTCGTTGGAAGTAATTTAAAGCAACATTTCTACACATAGATGTAAATACCATGGAACTGTTTTGAGGCGCACTCCTCTCGACTGCCACACACACGACCTCTGTACACGTGAGAATCTGTTTGCTGGTCATGTGTGTTTTAAACTGATCATTATTATTATTGTGAACGGCTCTGATCATTGTTGATAGAATGTGTAATAATCACACAGATGAATGTAAAGGCCTTTCCTCTCTTCTCTCCTTATTACCTTATTATATATGCAAAAATATTTTTTCCTATTTTTTTAGATCTGATGTTTCATATGAATTATGCTTTTTCATACTGTCCTCTGATCTTTTTTTAAAAATGGGAATATATTTTACTTTTTTATCCTTTAATTTTGTTTTCTTTTTTAATATGTAAACTAAAGAACACCATCTTTAGGATACAAATAATATTCCATTTATATACATTGCTCCGCTGTTTTTATGATTTAAACTTTTTTCCCCATTGAATTGATCAAATAAAGTTTTGGCTAAATTGTATTGGTTGATTATTTCGTGGTATTTCACACTGCGTCTATACATGTTCTATACATCTGCATTTATACATCTTCTATACATCTGCATCTATACATGTTCTATACATCTGCATCTATACATCTTCTATACATCTGCATCTATACATGTTCTATACAGCTGCCTCTATACATGTTTCTATACATCTGCATCTATACATGTTCTATATATATGCATTTATACATCTTCTATACATCTGCATCAATACTTGTTCTATACATCTGCGTCTATACATGTTCTATACATCTGAGTCTATACATGTTCTATACATCTGCATAGAACATCTGCATCTATACATGTTCTATACATCTGCATGTTCTATACATCTGCATCTATACATGTTCTATACATCTGCGTCTATACATGTTCTATACATCTGTATGTTCTATACATCTGATCTATACATGTTCTATACATCTGAATCTATACATCTTCTATACATCTGCGTCTATACATCTTCTATACATCTGCGTCTATACATCTTCTATACATCTGCATCTATACATGTTCTATACATCTGCGTCTATACATCTTCTATACATCTGCGTCTATACATCTTCTATACATCTGAGTCTATACATGTTCTATACATCTGCGT
Source organism: Phoxinus dragarum (assembly GCA_033366665.1). Taxonomy (NCBI): domain Eukaryota; kingdom Metazoa; phylum Chordata; class Actinopteri; order Cypriniformes; family Leuciscidae; genus Phoxinus; species Phoxinus dragarum. Next base: position 10,066 of record JARPMJ010007243.1, on the reverse strand, counting down.
CTATACATGTTCTCTACTGTACATCTGCGTCTATACATGTTCTATACATCTGCATCTATACATGTTCTGTTCTATACATCTGCATCTATACATGTTGTATACTGTACATCTGCGTCTATACATGTTCTATACATCTGCATCTATACATGTTCTATACATCTGCGTCTATACATGTTCTATACATCTGCATCTATACTTCTTCTATACATCTGCATCTATACATCTTCTATAAATCTGCATCTATACATGTTCTATACATCTGCTTCTATACATGTTCTATACATCTGTGTCTATACATCTTCTATACATCTGCGTCTATACATCTTCTATATATCTGCATCTATACCTGTTCTATACATCTTCTATACATCTGTGTCTATACATCTGCGGTCTATACATGTTCTATACATCTGCGTCTATACATGTTCTATACATCTGCTTCTATTTATCTATACATCTGCATCTATACATCTTCTATAGATCTGCATCTATATATCTATACATCTGTGTCTATACATCTATACATCTGCGTCTATACATCTTCTATACACCTGCGTCTATACATATTCTATACAATTTGCGTCTATACATGTTCTATTACATCTGCATCTATACATGTTCTATACATCTGCATCTATACATGTTCTATACATCTGCGTCTAAACATGTTCTATACATCTGAGTCTATACATGTTCTATACATCTGCATCTATACATGTTCTATACATCTGCACCTATACATGTTCTATACATGTTCTATACATCTGAGTCTATACATGTTCTATACATCTGTGTCTATACATCTATGTTCTTCTAAGTGTAATTTGAAACAGAAAAAATATTTAAAGGAACACAGCGACTTTTTGTGACTTTATCTTATTCCCCGTATCCCCCAGAGTTAGATAAGTCCACACACACCCTCCTCATCTCCGTGCGTGCCGTAACTCTGTCTGACGCACAAACCGCTAGCCTAGCTTAGCAACAAAGACTGGAGGTAAATGGCTCCAGCTAGCATATTGCTCCCAATAAGTGACAAAATAACGCCAATATTTTCCTCTATACATGTTGTGATTTGTATAGTCACAGCGTGTACAGATAACAAGGTCACGTGACACACAGCCATCTTCTAACCGTACACACACTGGGAACTATATTCTCAGAAGGCGAAGCACTGCTACTTCTGCGGAGTGATTAGCGCAACACTCTGAGCGAACTCTCTGCTATCTGTTTGCACACGCTGTGACTATACAAATCACAACATGTAAAGAGGAAAATGTTGGCGTTATGTTGTCACTTATCGGGAGCAGTATGCTAGCTGGAGCCGTTTACCTCCAGTCTTTGTGATAAGCTAGGCTAGCGGTTTGTGCGTCAGACAGAGTTACGGCACGCACGGAGATGAGGAGGGTGTGTGTGGACTTATCTAACTCTGGGGGATACGGGGCATAAGATAAAGTCACAAGAAGTCGGCGTGTTCCTTTAAATCGGTAACCATGAGCTCAATACATAAAGCTCAATTAATCTAAAAATGAAACCTCATTGTAAAGTGTTACCAGATATTTTTGCAGGTTACCTTTCTATTTTTGACACTGCGTATATTATTGTATGTTTCACAACTGTTGTGCCATTTAAAGTCTCCCTGTAGTCGATAATTTCATCCCTTAAAACTCATCTTTGATTCTGTTTTCCTTGGAAAAAAAATGTCATGCCTCTAAATATCTTGAATGTAACTCGACACCCTTGCCTCATTTAGTATGCGCGATTCTATGAATATGCAAATGAGCGCCGCCTCCACTCACTCAGAGATCCACTGGTTGACGATCACACGTTGATCTGATTGGTTACATGTTTGTGACGTCAGAAACACCAGCGATTTCAAACCGTGTTTTTGAGACTGTCTTTGGTTCACTGCAGTTTTAAGCAGAAAATACTCAGCAATGCTGTCCACTTATGAACTTACACATGGATTATCATATTAAAAACATGATTTTCACCACAGACTTTAAAAATATTGCCTTACAATAGTCTATACATTTATGGAAGATTTCCACTGTTCATAAAAAGATCAACAAGCTGTGCCTTTTTCCTGAGAAATAAGTAGATATAAAAAATAAACCCCATCCTGACGAGTATTGACTGGACGTGTGACAACTAGCCCCCGGCGTCAGTCGGTCAGGAGAAGCAGATGTTGAGTCTGTGGGCCAGATGTTGGTTAAACCCTCACAGCTGGATGAAGAGCAGGACAAACCCCAGAGGAAACACAACCAGCTGTGCTCACGCAGAAACACAGTCAGCTTTACTGCTCACACTATTAAACATCAGCCCAGTCAACACACACACACACACACACACTCGTGTCTGTTTCTGTGCCATTAATGCATGAGATTTACATGCTTTTTCTGAAGGTTCTTACAAATGATAACAGAAAGCATGTGTTGCTTGTAAATATCGTGTTATTGTTGATCTCAGAGTCGGCTTCACTTCATAATGTGCATTAAATGTCATGATTTGTAACTTCCTCGGTACTTCCATGTTCTTGTTGTTTGTTTTGTTTATATATCATCATCAG
>JARPMJ010007243.1:0-2500 GCA_033366665.1 Phoxinus dragarum | reverse complement strand
TTGCCCCGCGAGATGATCTTTGTGGGCCGAGAGGACTGTGAACTGATGCTACAGGTCCGACACTACACACACATCTCTCTGATCCGCGGCTTTAAAGGGATAGTTCACCCCAGAAATATAAACTCTGTCAGTGATTACTCTCCCTCATGTTGTTCAAACCTCGTCAGACTCTCCTTCATCTTCAGAACACAAATGAAGATATTAGTGATTAAATCTGAGCGCTGTCTCACTCCTCCAGAGGCTTCTGTTGTAACTGAAACTTGCCGGCCCAGAAAGTTAGTAAAGACAATGTTTAAAATAGTCCGAGTGACTACAGCGGCTCAACCTTCAGTTTATCAAGCGACCAGAATACTTTTTTTGCGCAAAAAAAACGACTTTATTCAACTCTTGATGTTCTTCTGTGTGTACACGTCAGAACGGAGGCTCACTATAGGAGGATCTTTGTTGACATCTTTGTACGCATGCGCGAGTGGTTGTGTGGCAACAAAACAAGCAGTATGGCGGGCTGTAAAGACGCGACGAGCACTTTCAAGAGAGTTAGCGGGCGAAATCCACAATATATAAGCACTTTAACATCTTAAAGGCCGGAGGAGGTTTGGAGAGAAGCTCAAAATTTGTATTGGTGACAAAATCAAAGTTATTCAAAGCCCATATGAGATCTGGGATGACAAAAAACGTTGGTCCGACTCACCCGTGTCTTGGCCACCAATCTGCTGGGGAGACATTTATTCTTATTTAATAGAAACTCCTGGACCCTTCACTCATGAAAGATTAAAGGCTTTCAAAAGTCTGGAGGCCTACGATTATTTTGTTTCTCGAAAAGTTGGGGCCGATCTTTTCTGCCAAACAGAAAGCAGTGATCGTGCTAAAAGACCTGAATCAGAACGCGAAAACATGACTCGGTTGATTTGACTCAGTTTTTTATATTTTTTTATTCAATCTTCTATTAATACATAGTTACTAAGATTAACCATGAACAAAATGAGCCTCACAAACTCAGAAGCTGCAGGAATCCAGGCTTTCTTTGGAGCGTCCAGGTTCAATCGCCTAATTGCACACAACCATTTCATTTCTTTCGTTTTTTCGCGATCCTTTTTCGGAGGGAATTCGATAAAACTTTTTAGTAGGCCCCCAACGAGCCGTACAATCGACCACACAGCAAGAGTGAACCATCCTCTAGTCTAAATCCTCCTCCAAAACGTGCAAAACAATCAAATTACAGGTATCTAGCGGTGTTTCTTGCCACACGATTCCCATGATGCAACGCGAAAAACATAAACAATGACGTCACAAAAGATCCTATTATTGGCCGACGCTGGTCATTTGTGTGATGCTGGCCAATAGGGAGCCTCCGTTTCTTCTGACGTACACACAGAAGCCTATGGAGGAGTGAGACCGCTCTCAGATTTAATCACAAATATCTTCATTTGTGTCCCGAAGATGAAGGAAAGTCTGACGGGGAACAACATGAGGAAGAGTCATTACTGACAGAGTTTATATTTGTGTGAACTATCCCTTTAAATAAAATGTGGAGGATTTTTATCTTTGACAAGATGATTGACAGGCCAGTTTAGTGTGCAGACTATAAACACGCAAATGACTTGATAGTTTGTCCCAAAGCTTGTCTACTCTTCTGATACACACTCAAAACTATCTAATTTTTCTTCACAAAAAGAGTACATGCTTTTTAGGGCGTAGTAGATAATGACTCATTCATAAACCACTGCATCATTCTTGAATGAATCGTTTGAATGAATGACTCAATGACTCCCTCCTTAAAGGGATACTTCAGGATTTAGCATTAAGCTTTGTATCAGTAGAAAACCTGTAGTATTTTCAAATTGACCGTGCTTCTCTCTTTCATGTCCCCCTGAGACGAGAGATTTATGTATTTTTTGTCTGTAAAAAATCCTCAGATGACGCAAAAATCGCCATTTTGTGTCATCGGCCAGAGGCTAGAGACTCCAGCCAGTAGGAGGCGCTAGATCCGCATGTTTTCAGCTCGCCCATAGAGGGGGGATCTCACTCACAGAATGTACAAACAGTGTCAGCCATCTTTTATCTGGAAGCTAAGCTAACGGGCTCTTGTTCTGTGGAGAAAGCAGAATACTAGCGGTTACCATCCTCTTTTTCCCGGACACGTCCAGCCGTCGAGATCGTCCAAAATGGTCCGGGATTCGGCTTTTGCTTTCTCCAGTCGCCGTCAAATTGTCTCAGATTGTAGTCCTTGAAAACCAAAAAAGTAGTGCTTTAAAAGTCTTGGAATTAAATTTTTACAGTATCTGTACGAACCCTTTATGTCCATTAAACCATTTACTGAAATGCACAGAATTTCGTTCATTTAGCTCCACAAACGTGCCTCTGCTTCCTCTCTCTTGTTCTGCTGACCTCTAGAATGCAGTGTTTTGATTCTGTTTATATGGTTGTTGATCTGTGGTCAGTCCAGCTCGGCCCTCTCACCGCAGAGTCAAAAAGCCTCGTTCTGTCCATTCATGCATCC
>JARPMJ010007242.1:0-44648 GCA_033366665.1 Phoxinus dragarum | reverse complement strand
CGAACCCAAAACCTTTGAATATCTCCCATTCACAACCTAGAAGTCCAATGTGCTATCCATTGGGCCAAGGACGGCGCGCGTACGTCTATCTAACCAATCGCAACTTGGGTGAAATAGACCCGGAGATCGGCGGCTCGAATCCCGCTCGTCCACTACTTTTAATATGAGGATAATGTTATTTATCTACACATTTAAGTCCAGATAATTCTGTCATAAGTAGAAATTAAAATATGTATATCATTTTAGTGTAGTTGTTGTAGCAATGTAGGTAAACAATAAACGTTCAAACCCCTATTATGTATATTTTAATATAATCCAACTATTATTAATAATAATAATAATAGTAGTAGTAGTAGTAATAATAATAATAATCAGGTACATAAATAACTTGAGGCACAACTAAACATAAATAAAATAAAAGCTTCTCATCTTATTATTATTATTTAAAAATATATATTATTATTATTATTATTAATAATAATAATGATAGTAGCAATTTAGGTAAAAATAATAATGATAAGAGGAAGAAGAAAAAACACAGAAACGTCCAAACCCTACTATATATTTTTAATATAATCAAACAATTATTAATAGTGGTAGTACTAATAATAATAATCAGGTACATAAATAACTTGAGGCACAACTAAACATAAATAAAATAAAATAAATGCTTCTTATCTAAAATATATCATCATTAATAATAATAGTAATAGTAATGATAATCAGTTACATAAATAACTTAAGGCATAAGTTAACGTAAATAACAAATAACTTGAGGCACAACTAAACATAAATAAAATAAACCAAATATAAATGCTTCTTATCTAAAATATATTATTATTAATAATAATAGTAATGATAATCAGGTACATAAATAACTTAAGGCATAAGTTAACGTAACAAAAATAAATAAAATAAACTCTTCTCATCTTACCTGTTGCCCTGTGACCGCTACTAACAGGACCATTAAAACAATGGACCACTAATCTTTGGATAGTTTATTTCCCTGGGCCAAGTACATTTCACTTAACTCCAATAGGAATTAAATTACCTGATACAATATACCTGTCTTTCTCCTCATATTCTCAGAAAACTTGCACATAAATAACAAGGAAAACTTAAAAACCATGTTTTAAAAAGAACAACAAGGCATCACACACAGTTGTTATACATTTTAGAGACAGCTGTCATTGATTTACATAAAATAAATAAATAAAAATAACGCGCTGAAAGGCAAGTTTAAGAACTGGAGGGTTGTCATTTCCTGACTTTTTTTTCCTATAACCTCGTTCCATCAGCACAGGCCCTCCATTCACCATATGATTGAGTCTCAGACTCTTCGCAGTACCAGTTGCCAAAGTACTGAAGATGTGATGGGTGGCTTTCCTCTCTTTGTTGCACTTTTTGCAAAGAATGACGTCTGTCTTCCTCACATACTTTCTTGTGACAGTTCCAGCGTGCTCCGTCTCCTGTTTCTCTTTCTGTATTGCTGAGTGGAGTAAGGAACCGCTTGACTGGATGTCTGTGTCTGAGCTGATGGTGGTATAGGTGAAGGTAATGGGAGGTTGAAGAACATCACCTGTGAGGTACCAGGCACTGTAGGAAGCTGCACAGGTGGTACAATGAAAGGGAGAGAGACAGGTGGTGCTGGTGCAATGACAGGAAGCCTGGAAGATGGTGGAGCCTGGAAGATGGCCTGAGGTTGCGACCTCCCCTTTAGTTTTGCCTCCCCAGCAGTGTTTGGTGGCAGGACAAAAAGGTGAGGCTCCGCCAAATTGGCGGAATAGAGAGTCTGCCCTTTCTGCATAGCCGCAGGAAGGTTCTCAGGTCCTGGCCATGGGTGCTTCAGGGGCTTGGATACCCTGCTTCAAAATAACCTGTTCCTGTGACTTGCAAAGCGCCTGCTGAACCTGGGAAAACATAAAGCAAACAATATTAATAAACATTTAACCAATAATACAAAAAGATGGTGTCATCAACTACTATTTGATCACGACTATGATGCAACAGCATGACACAGCTGAGATCACAGAGCAATTGATCAATCACACCCTTGTCTCGTGTATCATTGCTTTTGCAAAACGCCGCTGGCACTGTAGCTGTTCATTTGTATGTGTGTTGGAAAGCTGTTTATGGAGATGGAACCATTGTACTGATATTTAATTCTTGCAGTCTTTTGAAGACCATGTCGTGAGCAATAAATCTTATCTTTCATAATGCAGAAGAAAGCAGAAGTTACTTGAACCCTCTGTGTGGCCCTCAGCTGCTTTAATTTTAGGCTTAGCTGTAACAATTGCTTATTTACTCACCATTGTGTGACTGTCGCAGCATTAACTTCCGGGAGCTGGATGGTGGTCTCGCTCATCACCTTAGCATTGGTGAGGATGCACTCACGGATGTGCTTGTAAGCACGTATCACCATTGTGAAGCGGGACACCCTCACTCCATCACACCGCACCACGTTTGGGTAGAGGGCACAGAGCCTTGTGAAGATGGCCTCCACCACTCGGTTGCAGTCAGGCCACTGTGCAGGCACTATTAGCCCCAACGAAACACCTGCAAATTACAGCAGAATACATGTTATTAATTTCAATGTGTGATCCCTTACTCTGTTATTTGTATTGGCTTTTTCCCCCTTTTTCTATTCTGTCTGTTTTGCTTGTGTTGTCTAGATGTTAATTTTTAATATCTGTGCATAGTTATGTTGTCTTGTTTATTTTATACAAAACTTTTAAGATAATCAAGAACCTGTGTTTGCTAAATTTAACATACCTTTTGGTGCTCTCCACACCTGGTGCCACAATCTTTTTAGTGCCCTGAATCGTCCCTGTTTTAGGGAGGTTTGGTGACGTGGTGAATAAATGGTCTTCCTCTTGTCATACTCCCCCAATGCCTGACATAGGGAGATGATCTTGACGCACTCTTCTCCAGTCAAGGCCAGGCGGTGGTCTCTGAGGCTAACCAAAAACTCTGCCAAGTCCTGCACAGCTCCATACCCCTCAATATTATCAGGTCCAACAGAATCCTAAAATGAAAGGTAATTTAGGAACATTTGATGGCAGCAATGAATACATATATTCACATGAAAGCACAGCCAACATAAGCCATATTTTGTTTACACACGTTAATGTACATTAAAAAAGAAACTGGGCCCTTACATCATGTGAAGTGTTCTCTTCAGATGTCAGAAGACCAGTTTCTGCCGATAATTGGTCCACTGCACTACATGAAAAAGGTAAACATTTAGTTTAAATTTGTATTTTTGCCTTTAAATATGACATATATACATATAGAGTTAGTGTGACAACAATTGCAGAAACCTCTATGAATATTTGATAACTCACAGCTATGTGCTCCAGGAAAGAGTCCTGGCTTTGAGTGACTGTGCGGTGAGCTGGTGACAGGAGATGTCCAATGTGGTGATGGAGGGACCACAGACAGTGATGAAATGGAGCTGGTGACAGGAGATGTCACTGGTGATGGAGGGACCACAGACACTGATGAAATGGAGCTGGTGACAGGAGATGTCACTGGTGATGGAGGGACCACAGACAGTGATGAAATGGAGCTGGTGACAGGAGATGTTCACCTGGTGATGGAGGGACCACAGACAGTGATGAAATGGAGCTGGTGACAGGAGATGTCCATGGTGATGGAGGGACCACAGACACTGATGACATTGAGCTAGTGACAGGAGATGTCACTGGTGATGGAGGGACCACAGACACTGATGACATGGAGCTGGTGACAGGAGGGGTTGGAGATGATGCTGCAGACACTGATGCTTGTGAAGAGGCAGCAGGTGTCCGTTCTGTGTCAAAGGTGGGGACAGTGATGTCCTGAAACTCCTCAAGTTCAGCATAACCTTCATCCACTTCTATACCAACCTCAGTTGTCTCTGACTCTTCAATGGCCAACTTGTAGTCCTGCAGAACTTTACCAGTTTGCTGGTAAAGGTATTCTACTCCAATAAGCTCACCTTTAAAATATTAAAACAATAACAATTAGATATATGCCAGGATATTATAATACAACTCAGTTGTTAAATGGTATGTGTGCACTTGAATGAAATGGTCACCAAAAACTACAAATAGTTATCTACCAGTGTACTTTCTTGCCCAACATAAGGGATGATTTTCTTGCCCATAACCTCTTCTGCAAGAGTATTGACAGCATGACGCAGAAGATGATTGTAGGAATGTGGCTGCTGCTCATCAGTTGTTGCTGCCACAGCCCGGTCCTCATTCCACCTTGAAAGTCCATCCAAAAGATACGCCTGGAAGAAGGTGTCCCACTTGCCAGCGTACCTGTAAATTCAAAAAAGAAAAATAAGACCACACAAAAATGTCATATGGATACACAAATATCTGTTCTTGCAATTCTCATACTTATTTTACTATATAATTAAATCAAATCTTATTTTGATAATTCAGTGAAGTCACTTATTTACCTGGTATGAATCTGTTAAGGTGCAGGTGAAATGACTCAAGCGAAGTGGAACCTCTGGGCACAGCGGTAGGTTGGCAGACGGTGCCCTCCCTTAACTAAAGTGCCCGTCTGCATGTAGAGCTGCCACACCTAGAGGATCCTGAACGCAGGCCACATGCTTCCGCTGGGACTTCAAGATCTCTCTCATCCGGGCTGAGTTTATAAGTGGGACTCCCATGGTGTCACGACCAGCATCTCCATCAAAGGCCTGAATATGGCTCTCAATCAGCGCCACGGTCTCCTTGGTCCCACGAGTGGTTCTCCTGCAATGGAGGGCTAGCTCGTTACGGCTGATACAGCGCAGCACATCAGCCTCGGATGAAGGTTTCCAGTCAGCTTCTAGCTCTAGCACGTTTCGCCTTCTTCAGGGCCGTCAGGTCGACCTGGTCCCACATGAAATACAGTGGCTGAGGCGACTCATAAATGTGGCATACAACTGGTGAGAGTCGGTTGTGCAACCCACAGCAAACCTCCGCATGAAGTGCCATATATCTCAACCGGATGTTCATTTGGTCCCACTCTTCAAACATCCTCCTCAGAAGAGTGTTGCCACAGCAGTCTCGGTCGACATACAGTACCTCGGGAGGAGCCACCCCAGCCACCCTGTATCGCTTGATGAGGCCTTCAATCATTGGCCCGAGACCAAAACCTTCACTGGCTGTGAGCACGGACATGATCACCTGTCCATGCTCATTGCCAACATTGGTTGCCCAGGTAGCAGTACCATAGCTGCGTCCTGCTAGTTTCTGGCCACTTTTTTGGTAGAATCCATTTTTAAGATCCGACCATATTGAGATGTGATTGTGGCCTTGATCTCATCCAGCCTTTGCAGGACATCCTGGGCATACACCTGCATCAGCCACCGGTGCTTAGGGACAGAAGGCATTGAAGGAGCAGGTTCAAATGTCACAGGAAGGATCAGGCTCGATGTGACAGCACTGGCAATCCCCTTGCAATCTGGTCAGATACTGGACTGTCTTTTGCAACCACACCTCAGAATGACGCTCCTGCAGCTTGCGCTGGATCTGGCTGCTGCTGTTTCCCAGCCCTCGCTGACGCATCAAACTTACTACCTCGACGTCACATGCAAGTTTTGATGTAAGAATGCAAGGGAACTGCACCCTGTGGCCAATGTCGAGTTGGGAGACGATATCATGGCTCAGCTGATGACCTTCCTCTTACATCTTCGGCAGGCCAGGTACTCGGATGCCACAAAGTATATCTTACCCAAGGCAAAACACCTGCCTGATCTTTTGATGCAAGCCAGCTGAGGTCAGAAGGTCTTTCTGACAGTCTGGATGTGGACAGGTCATGTTCACTTGCCACAGTTTTCGTGGCATCCAGAGCAGTAGGGGATGGCCAAAGTAATTCTCCAAGGGAGGACAATTACTGCTCTTCAGTGGAACCTGTGGAGGATACCACCAAAGTTTGTCCACCCTGCTAAAGATTAGCTCAGGATGCCCCTGTGCTGTCCACCTGAACAGGGCCTTGGAAATCCACCTCTGATCCACTTCAGGCAGAGTGTGTATCCATCCAGCTGGAAGACAGACTCGTCGTGCTAAAAAAAAAAAAAAAAAAAACAGAAATAAATACATAAAAAAACAAATGCAAATTCATATTGCTTCCCTTTACTTTTTTATCCCTGGAATGGAAACTTGAATATTTTGTTGTAATGTTTTAATATAAGTATAAAACGTACATTGCAGATGTGCCCTTCTCAAACTTAGTTGCCTCTGCCAGCAGTGTGCTGTCATCTATCTCAATGGACACAGTCGAGCGGGTGAGGGTGGCTGAGGTCCCTGTGGCTAGCCCTCAATGGACACAGTCGGGCGGGTGAGGGTGGCTGAGGTCCCTGTGGCTGCCTCAATGGACACAGTCGGGCGGGTGAGGGTGGCTGAGGTCCCTGTGGCTGCCTCAATGGACACAGTCGGGCGAGTGAGGGTGGCTGAGGGCCGTGTACGTGCCTGGGTCAAAGCTACAAAACAAAACACAGGACAAACAGATCGACATGACTACAGAACAATAAATCCTAAAATCCTACAAAGCGATAAATACTAAACAAACCAAAAAAAGTGTTATACAAATAAATGTTTGCTTACAAGGTGTGGCTTTGACGGGGAAACCAGCCTTCTATGGTCTTGGTCAGGCTTTTCTGGTTAGGCAACTTCCCAAACAGGAGGAGCGGAGAGAGGCGGTGGAAGTATGGGTGAAGGCAGCGTGTTGGTGGAGGCAGCGTGTTGGTGGAGGCAGCGTGCTGGGTGGAGCAGCGTGCTGGGTGGAGGCAGCGTGTTGGGTGGAGGCAGCGTGCTGGGTGGTGGTAGCGTGCTGGGTGGAGGCAGCGTGCTGGGTGGTGATAGCGTGCTGGGGTGGTGGGTAGCGTGCTGGGGAGCTTTCCCAGCATATTGCTCTTCCTTCATGGCAATGGCAATTCTGCCAGAAGGAAAGAGCTCAACATACTCCCTGAAACTCACTTTGTTGTGGGCATGTTCTTGGGAGTCTTTTGCTGCCTCCTGTGGGGTCCCTCTTCATAGCTGCCACCAGGTAAGCAGCATACCCCAGGGCATTTTCAGCCACCCACCTGAATGTTTGCCCGCGAAATACACCAAACTGGATTTCAAAGAAACCCAGCAGGTGCTTTCTGTTTGCTAGGATCTCCGTGGTGCTGACTTAATCTTTTCTTGGCCTTGTCCAGCACTATATCAGGGGACAGGGGTCTTGTGTATTGGCTTTCCTTTGTTGGCCTCCTTCACTTTTGCCGCTTCCACTGTATCAGTCAGATTCAGGCTGCCATCAGCTCGTCTCCTGAAGCGAGGTTCCATCTAAATAAAAAAAATGAAGATATAAAGACTATAGAGAAACAGACAAACAAATTGGTAACACATTAATTAATACAGCTGTGCATATTACAGTACTATATTTACTCATGATCACCTTGTAATGTTGATTATATGTTATGCTTTGTGTGTGTATATTTTTTCAAACAGTCTCAAAATGTTGGCTTACATATCAGAATCTCAGAATGATCCCAGAGTAAGAGGTAATTTTTTCAATAGTTATTATACTATTATTATACCATTTTATACCACCACTTCCCCCCTCTTATAAACCCTCTGCTCTATTACAAGTTAATGTCATGCATTCAAAATGTTAGCCTACTTAGCTAAAACAAGTAAGTTTAGCATCAAAATATACTAAAAGTACTAAAAGTAGAAGCATAATGTACACTATATTATTGGATTATAATTAGTGATGCCTTAATGTGAAACAATAATTTAATGTTGCAGCTGATAAAGCTGTAGTAAACTGTAACGTTATATACTTTATTCTGCTTGGGCGGCTATCTAAGTTGTAAAATCTATTTTTTTTTATACTATTTTGTATTAATTACTTGAATTATTAGCTTAGTCTGAGCCACAGGTTATTCATTTAAAACAACTAACAGTTATATATATTTGGCACTTTATTTTTATTGGCAAAAGATTGACTTACTTTGCAAATGTTGGTCAGAAGATAATCAATGAACGTTATCCTCTTCTCCAGCCGCAATCCGCCATAGACAGTATATAAGATGGACACAGCGACCCCATAGATTTCAACGGAGAGAAGTGAAGCCCGATTTGAAGCACTCACTTCCTGATCGCCAGGCCGAACTGCGCAGGCTCAAACTGAGCTTGACGACGTAGATGTGACGTGGGTCTTCTAGTAGCTGTGCAGAGGGAAATCTGAATCATTCCCTTCCGAATCTCGCAGAGACGGAGAGCGTGATTATTAGTTGTCAATGAGCTAGCAGCGGGAGCAACTTTATGAATCTCTATGGGCTTCTCCCTTGACTTTATGCCTCCACGTCCCCCCCGATTGCTTGCGAGCTTCTCCGCCGTTCCATACGGTAATTTCTCTACAGTGCGACAGAGAGTCGCGTGGGTATGATGCAATCGTTAGCCTATTTTTTACAAAAACGTCTTCTACGAAGTCATAACGTAAGATACAAAGTAATGGAGCCTTTTATACATTGTCGTGTTTCTTTAGAAATAAATAATGGACAAATGGAGTCTGTGGACGCTTCAGATGTAAATTATTCGCTGTCAAAGTGACGCAAAAAATGAATGGGAGTCGATGGAATGCTAACAGCAGGTGAAGTTCTGCTACAATGGCGGCGCCCGCGGAGGCTTCAGTTTCCGGCGGATGGATTACCCCCTTGCAATCCGCAAGTGTCGGAGGGAGGGGGGAGGGCATGGCTCTTGACGTTGATTGGTCAATTCTTGGTTAGTTACTAGGCTGAATCATGGTAGCGATACGAGCCGTGATTGGCCATAGCATACGAATCTTGGTTGCAGCCGGGAACGTGATTGGCTGTCATAACCAAGAATAACCACGATTTACAGGTGGCATGAAGGGCCACAGAGCCACGAAAAGTAAGCCTTTAAGACGCTTTTGCATGCACACGACTTCTTAGATTTCCACTTTTTGTGCAAATTCACACAGTTCAGCATGCAAATATTTCCATACGTAAAGAGTTTAAGTGAGCTGTGCCCACATCCTGTGGCACAGGCACTGCTGGGATTCGAACCCAGGATCTCCTGTTTACAAGACAGAAACTCTCAGTACTCATGTCTCAAATGGTTTGGGAACCTCCAGTTACGATACATCTAAACGCTGTTTCAGCTGGGAGAAAATGTTTTTGTTGTTGCTATGTAGGTGGCCAACAATAGATAGTTGCAGATATTGGCCTAAGCCAGTGGATTTCAACCCCATCTTGTTATCACACTTATTTAAAGTGAACAATATAGATTGAATAATACCCAGTTGTTGTAATTTTTTTATTTTTAGTTCACTATTTTGTTAAAGATAGATGTAAGAAATAATAAAGTTACTTTTATCCCACTAAGTCTTGGCATTATCGTGTAATGTCCCCAGAAATTGCGGATGTCAGGGTGGGACATTCAGTGCATCTGGATTTTTCCTAAGTCATTTCTTTCATTTCCTTTAATAAAATCCAGAATTTTGGCGCATAACATTTATTTTGGTGTATCTTCTACAAAATACTACTATTAACACTGAAAGTATAATTCCCTTAATCCACCACGATTCAATGGAAACATTTACTAACGTTCGTTACACTTTCTGTCCAAGCAGTTACGCACGTTAAACTATGATTCTAAAGGAAGCAGATCAATCATTTTTCCGTGTAATTATATCAGTAGCAAAACGATAAAAACATCTTGTGTGGGTTAAATTCTCATATGCGTTGCTACATGATAAATTGTTAATAAATCGGGATAAAACAGGGGCCGAGATTTTCTGTCAAAAAATCATAACGCTCGTACATTTTATTCTGACGCTTAATTTCCATCTCCTAATGTCTCAATGGTTCTCATGTCAGAAATAAGATTGTCTAGGTCACGGTCGCTCTGCGTGAGAGGAATAGTTAACAGGATTTCACGGATTTCGATGAATGTGGGTAAGTTTGTGGATTCTGTCCAAAAAGTTACGAACGTTAAAATGATACGAACGTGGTAGACTTTGGTTAAGTAAACATTAAATAGGATCATTGTGGTGAGAAAGTATAAGAGTGTGCACGTCGGATGATTGCGAGTGGTTTCGGACCGAAAGCGGAGTTGTTAATCGTGAAAGCATGCATGAATGGTGGTTTTATACATTTTGACAGATTCTGCACATCTTGTTCGTAAATTTGACGGAAATCTGTCCAACTTCAAACGTTGTTTTCTGCGTATTTTTGACTCAATAAGCTGTTAATGAAAGATTTTTTTTTTTTCTTTTTTGATGATTTTTTTTTTTCTTCTGTCCAATGTTCGTAAGACTATATAGCTTAAGCTGTCTAAGTTATTAACAGGTTAATAGTGCGTTAACACAATCTCACTTATGCCATTAGAATAAACTGTCGGCGTCAATCGCATAGGTTTTTAAACAACAGTGAACTGGGCATGTTAAGGAACACACGCAGATTTTCTTTTGTTTTGAATTGTTCTGTTTAAAAGTATGATTTCAAGCGTTCTTCTGTAGATAATAGATATATTTCTCAGTTCTGTGAGGCATGCTGAGTTTCAGTTTCATTTATGAGATGCTCTCCAGTTCAAGCGCCGGCGCCTCCGTGATTATCATCTGCTATATTCAGTGCTTTAAGTGGGCCGGTACGCGCCGGGCCACTTAAAGCACTGGCTATATTTACTTATTATTTATTAAATTCAGGCAATTGGTTGATGAAACATTGATTAAAATTAAGATACAATTAATACAAAACGAAATTCACTTTAAAGAAAGGCTTTGTGCTTTTTGTTTGAGGTCTCTGTGAAAGTTTATCCTTACATTTATCTGCCTCAACAGCCTTCCATTTACTTCTGTAGTAAATTAATTGTCCTTTAGTTAAAAAATATTCAGGGTTACTTTGCATAAAGAGTTATTGGTGCTCTTTTCAGCAGAATTACTATTTTTTCCGTCCACGTTACACACGTTATAACTTTGCACACTTGTAGGTGTTCCTTTGTCTTCTACATTTGGCAAATACATTTGAAAAATGTACCAGTGGTATTTGTTAGTAATTTTGCTGGCTTTCAGTTTATGAACATACCAGACTCAAAAATGCACCTTTAAGTTTATAGAACAGATAATATTAGATAGCCACCCTGCCTGCATGGAAGTCATATTACAAGTTTTGTCAACCATACACAACGCATGACTCAAAATTACACCAAATTAGGAACAAAGCAAAACATGAACTGGGATTGAACCAGAATTTTATTAAACTGAATTAGATTAAGTACACTTTCTGCTTGAACTTGCACTGTTTTTCCGTCCATGTTACATACGTTAAATTTTACATCAACTCAACTTTGATCAAAGTTTACTAGTTTACCATTGCCAGATTTATCCTGCCTTTCCAACCCGATCTCACGGCAATTCGTACGAATTTTACGAGGTGGCTAATTCGTACCAATTCATACGACCTCACTCGTACGAATTTGTACGTTTTTGCTAAAACGTACATATTTTACGATTTGCCAAAATCATATGAATTCATACGAATGACCTACCCCTGACCCCGCCCCTAAACCCAACCGTCACGTGGGTTTAGACAAATCGTACAAATTCGTACGAGTGAGGTCGTACAAATTCGTACGAATTAGCCACCTTTTAATCACTCGTACAAATTCGTACGAATTGGTCGTGAGATAGCGTTGGCCTTTCACACAGCTGTACCCCAGGTTTTCTCAGGATGTTAACCTGAAGACAATGGCTTTCTCCATGAAGATTGATTTTGCAGGCTGTTGTCCTTGCAGTTAGGCCTAAACCGTGGAATCGCCCACATGCTGCTGACATATTATTGTAGCAGAGTTTGTGCTGAATACAGTGTAATAAGACTTTAGCCATGAAAATATCACAAGTAACAGAAATAAGCACAAATGATTACTGCCTGAATAGGCCTAATGAAAGCATTTATATTTTAGTTTGCTGACATTTTGTTCCTTGATTTATAAAGTCACGGTTTAATTTTTTTTTGTATAGGTGGAGGATAGTGGTCCATGGAGGTATAGATGACTTCAGCAAGATGATTGTGTACCTAAAAGCTGCTATGAAAAACAGTGCTTCTGTTGTGCTGCACAGTTTCATACAAGCTGTAAATCGCTTTGGATTACCCTCCAGAGTGCGATCTGATAAGGGCCGGGAGAATGTTAATGTAGCCTACTTCATGGAGTCCAATCGAGGGGAAAAGTGCGATCTGATAAGGGCCGGGAGAATGTTGATGTAGCCTACTTCATGGTGTCCAATCGAGGGGAAAACTCGACACTCCCACATCACAGGGCGCAGTGTCCATAACCAAAGTTTTTTCCCCCTTTTTTATTATTGCTCAAAAAGTCAGGTCCCATTAAGTGATTAAATATCAGCATCTAAAATAAAGACTCTGTGGGTTTTCTTTCCCACTGTAAAGAAATGCATACGTGGATTGAAAAGATTCTATAATTTCAGCATGTTTTGTTAGAAATGCAGTAGTGCCAAGTATCTACGTTATCACAATACATCGAGCCTGTTGTCTGAGGAAGCATTTATGTTATAATTACAGGATCGAGAGACTGTGGAGGGACGTTTACCAGCTAGTTTTGGACCTGTTCTCCTCTCTTCCTTGATCTGGAGGCAGAATGCACATTAAATCCTGACAATGAGGTGCATCTTTTTGCTCTGCATTGGACCCATCTGCCACAGCTGCAAAGGCATCTCGGATTTTTCCGGGAGGCATGGAATAATCATAAAATCAGAACAGCGGGCCAGTCTCCACTGCAACTCTGGACAAGGTTCCAGGATGTCCGTACCAGGTGCTTTCAAATTGTTAAGTTAGTTACCTGCTAATCAAAATCACAAATTTAAGTAGTGGATGTTCTTGCAAACAAGAAACTGAACTACAAAAATATTAAAAGAATAGTTGCAGGTTTGTTTTAGGGGTTTATACACAAAATAAGGCCTTAAAGGATTAGTTCACTATCAAATAAACATTTCCTAATAATTTACTCACCTCCACGTCATCCAAGATGTCCATGTCTTTCTTCAGTCGAAAAGAAATTAAGGTTTTTTGAGGAAAACATTCCAGGATTTTTCTACATATAATGGACTTCAATGGCAACCAACGGTTTGAAGGTTTGGTTTTTTGAAGGAAATTTGTATTTGAAAGTGAGTTACTCCTGTAAAAAGGTCTTAAATTGGAGCATAAAGTCTTGAATTCATAAAGACGAAACATTACAAGTTACGTGCACTGCAAACATTTCTTCCCCAATAATTGTATCTCTTTTTCCAATACAAATATCTGAACATCCTTGAATAAAAATATGTGATGAGAAGGCTTAGTAAAAGTGATTTCTATACTGTAGTTGAGCTAGATTTTTTTTTTTTTTAAATATATTGGAAATTAACAATAAATTAAATCTACTGAAGCAAGATTCTTGTAGATATATATTTAATTGCTTAATGATTCATGTTTGTATTGTTTATAGTTTATTCGCAAAATCAAGTTTAAGTTAACAGTAGAAATCTAACTACACTCTAAAAAATAAAACATTGGGTCAACAACAAAAAAATAGGTTAACGTTTTCCACTAGAATTTTTAAGTTAAGACTGCTGGCATAATTACATTAATTCAAAGCGATGTTTTGAGTATGGTGAATTACCTTTTAGTCCACAATAAAACGCATTTCTAAGTAACATGAACTTAATAATTTTCAACATGAATGCAAGTAATTAAGTTGATCCAACATAATGTTTTAAGTTAGGTGAAGAAGTTTTTTCCTACCGAAGCTTCGAAGCTCAAAAATGGTATTCGGACCAGCCCTAATTTTAAATAACACAAATGAAATGACTGACTTTTATAAGGAATTATGTATATTTTTAAACAGCTTTCCAATCACTATTTATCTTTTTAGCACCATTTTTAAATTGTAATATATTTCTCTTTTAAACATACATGTAACATTCATCTTTTAATATATTTCCCTTTCAAAACATTTAAATGAACTATAATATTAATATATAATAATATTAACATAATTAAAGAAGTCGTTTGACATACGTTATAACGAGTCATTAATGTCCTTTAAATTATATTTTTCATATAATAGAACAGAAGCTATATATTGTGAATTTAAACATTTCTCGAGTCGTTTACCAGCGGCAGACGTCAGGAGGACCAGCCGAGGTAAAGGCTGTTCCAGGCGGCTTACATGGGCTCGAGCACCCGGTGATCCCCTGGGTCTCACACAACCCGAAAACGTCCGATCAAATGTTTTAAATAGGCGCTATCTTTATAAATAAACCACAGAATTGAGCTTTAAACAACTACATTCTCGACTGAACAACTCTTAAAACTACATTTCGTGACACAATAACCGTAGTATTTTTATATTTCCCGCAGCACTTGCCTCTCCCAGAAGAAGCGGATTTCGCCTCGGACGCGCGTCAATTTCGCTCCAAACGCTTGCTTTTTATACGCGTCCATTTCGCTTTGGACGCGCGAATGCATTCAAAATGTTCAAGCGTCAAATTAGACGCGGCAGGCGCGAATTTGCCGCGCTATTCGCGTCCGGTGTGAACGCACAGTTACATATAGCCTACTATCAACACTCAACTCAAATTTCAGAATAAGGACTTCGAGATTTCGGTTACTATACAGTAGGCTATCACCAACAGAATCCTGAGCGAATGCAAATGTGTAATTACGTAAACATAAAATTACTAACCATTCACCAGATTGAGTTTCAACTGTGTGGTCCCACTCGTCGTCTGGCATTGAACATGCATGCGCGCGGAAACTGTGGGCCGTTTACACGTCATCAAATTGTATTTTACATTAGCAGAACTTAAAATTAAATTATTTTTGATTGACTGAAAATGTTAAACTCTGACAAGTCATGATAGTATATTGAATCAATAGGCATAATGTGTGTGTCATCCAAGCTCAATAAAATAACAATTACAAGTAAAAAGTCTAACTGTATCTCTGAACTTGATTTTTTATTTCACAACAATATGTATATTTAAGTAATGACTAAAGGTCCTCTGAATTAGTTTTTAGAGTGTATACATTTTCTTTACATAAAAACTTTACTTAAAAACTTTAGACATACACTACCGTTCAAAAGTTTTAGATCTGTACATTTTTTTAAAGAAGTCTCTTCTGCTGTAGGCTGCATTTATTTACAAAAGACACAGTTCAAAAGAAACATTCAGGCCAAAAGTTCAAACAGAGACAATGCAAGGTGAATTTTCTTTTTTAAAGTGTTCAGTGCACACAGAGAGAGAGACAAGAAACTTTGAAGGGAACAGTTCACAGCACACGGCTTTGAGACTACAGGTTCATGTCTTTGTGCCATTTCTGAAAACAGTTCCTGTTCAACTGAAGACACAAGTGAACATTACATGCCTGGCATTTCCAAGGTGTGTCCTGCCTTTTACCAAGCTGCACTTTGCAAAGCACACAGCTCTTGCGACCAACTGTGGAAATATCCTTTGCATCGGAGGTCAGCTCAGCTCCTGGAATGGGTATATGGTCAGTGCTGGTTTGTTTTGGTGCTACTTTCTGTGACACACCACAGAGCTCTGCAATAAGCTGTTCCATGAACTCTTTATGGGTCATATTACCATATAGCTCTTTATGGATAATTAAAGCATTGGTGGCAGCAATGTCCAAGAAGTGTAGAAGGATCTTTTTGTACCACTTCATGGTTTTGTGTTGTGCAGTGTAGTACTGTATCAGCTGATCAGACAGGTCAACACCCCCCATATGTTTGTTGTATGCAGTCACAGGTGCAGGACATGGAAATGTCTTTGTCCTCCATGTATCTTGTGTGTTCACCCTCCTCTGCGCAGTGTCTCCTTTATAAGCAGGATGGATGGTGGAGCAGACAGATAACTCTCGTGTGTCCATCCACTTCACAAATAAGATAGGTCCATCCCGAATCCACCTGATGGATCTCCTGGCAGATTTTTTAGAGAGAACTAGCTGCATTCTGAGGACAGTCCTTTCTGTTGTCCTTGTAAGTCCCACATGCACCATACTTCATTGCAAACAAGTCTTTTAGGAGCTTTGGGCTTGTGTAGAAATTGTCCATGTGCACATGGTACCCAGAGCCTAAAACTTTTCAGTCCAAAAGAGATTGGAGAGAGTTACAGCATCATATGACAGTCCATGGCCTGTGGGAAAGTTGTTCTTTCCTGTGTACACAGAAAAGTCCAAAGTGTATCCATCCGATGAGTCTGCAAGAACAAACAACTTGAAACCCCACCTGGTCGGCTTGACTTTCATGTACTGTGTACTCATATACTCAGTGTCATTTTCAACTGTTCTCAAAACTGAACCTGTCGTGTGCCCTTCCAGTGCGAGTTGCTGGTGAAGGTGAAAGTGATGCTACCACATTCCTATAAAAATAATAATATTAATAAAGGTTGAACAAAGTACTATGCCAGCACATGCATAACTGATGGGCAATCGTAATATTGTGCATGCATAATAACAACAACAACACCACAATTTTTGCAAAGATAAATATACTTATACATATTGTATTATCACTAAGTATATCAACAAAAGTGAACTAACATCTGTAACATAGTGGTTAAATATGTACTTACTCTTTCTGATTTATGTCTGTGTGTCACGGTTGTTGGAGACATTGTTTCCTTCTTGTCTCGTGTCTATGTTTGTTTATGTGTGAGTGGGCGTTGTCCCGCTCACGTGTCCGTCAGCGCTCCAGCTGATAATCATTATCATCATCATGCTCACCGTTCACAGCTGCTGTTCATTTCCGTGCCCTATATATGCTCACTCCATTCTCTGTTCCAGTGTCGGATTGTTTGTTGAGGTCCTGTCTGTTGCCGTGTCTATTCCCGTGGAGTTGCCGTGTCTTTGTTCGCCTTGCCTTGTCTTCCTGCCGTTCGTGTCTTCGTCACTGGGTTCACCGCACTCCAGCTCCGGATGGGATTCGTCACTCTCACTGCACCAGCGCACTTCTGACCATCTAGTCCCTGCACGAGCCTGAGTCGCCGCCCTTACCTTCTGTTGGATTCTTGTCTATTTATCTTAATAAACACTTTGAGCACCTGCTTTTGTTTCCTGTTTTGTTCGCCCATGACACTGTGCCTTCCTAGTGCGAGTTCCAGTTGATGGTGAGAGTGAGCAAGCTGAAAAAAAAGTTGAAAACTATTATTATCATATATTTTACAGAGTATTATTCCAGTACATGCATAACTGATGAGCATTAGCATGCTGATAACAAAGAAAACATATCGTTAGCCTCATAGCATAATTGCCTAAGTCATTTTTTGGCCAAATTGTGATATCTGCGTATTTTTACTGTCCTTCCACTGCTGCATCATCCTGCCTTTCTGCCTATGTCCTTAGCCAATCACAACACTTATTAGGATCCAAAAACACTATCTGCCTTAGTCATCTCTTTGACTGAGGCAGTTTTGATACAAACAAAATGGCAAAAAACATGGAAAGACAGATGTCCAGAAGTGATGTATTAGCTCTTCTGTTTGATTCGTTTTCATCTGGTAAGAGTTCATATTTCTTAAATTTTCTAGACACTAAATGTAATTTCAGTCAATCAAAGGTATTATACACTGTATTTAAACTTGAAATCACATTTTTTTGCTACAAGATAAGTAGCTAGCAAACACTAGCTAAATATTACCTAATTTCTGGTCAGAACATCACCATAAAAAGACATTTAGGTAATTTTAGGCAAGTGAAGTAATTTTTCAAGCATTTACTTTTAATTTTTAAGGCGAGACACGGCAGGCAAAAACATTTTTTTTCCACTGGTCAATTTTGAGATTTGGGGCTATTTGTCTTCAATAACATGTCTTCTTTCAGACTTGTGGTGAAAAAAAGTCCAAAATACACATTTAGGTCTTTATTTTACTACACTTTGTCTATTTGCATCCGTAGATTTCTCAGAAATTCAACAAAAGTTGGCGCTCTAAATCTCTGTCTCACCTCGATCTCTCTCTGCTTCCTTTTAATCACGCACATGTCTGGAAAGCTCTCTTTCTTCTGTACAATGCTGTCGGATCCAAATATGGTCATTTCCTTTTTATCAGAAACCAATCGTGAAAGTAAAATGGGCGTTTAACCCTAAAAGCAAAATTTCATTGGCTGATGTCAATTTCTGACAGCGTGATTGGTTCAGATGCATCACGTGATGCACTCTGACATTTAGATGTGTGTTTTTGACTGTTTTTCTGCTCAGTTGAAGGCCATAAATGCTGTGTTTATAAGTTTTGATGTGATTTAGGTGGTTTGTATTGTTGTTGCTAATGATTTGATAAGATATTTTGTCAGTAAATAGTTGCTTCCACTAAAAAAGTATGATTTTTTACATTACAAATCTTTAAATGCCTTTTTCTCAAAATGCCTTTTCTCTCATATTCCAAGTACTAGACAAAGAGTACAAAGTATATTTACATATACTTGGTATCAAAGAGGTATCCGCCTTGGTATCCGCAGTAATGCAGTCGATGTACCGGTCTGTCGTGGTGAAGAAAGAGCTAAGCCGCAAGGCGAAGCTCTCGATTTACCGGTCAATCTACGTTCCTATTCTCACTATATGGTCATGAGCTTTGGGTCATGACCGAAAGGACAAGATGGCTGCTCGTGAAGTCTTCGTCGTCGGTTAGGAACCTGGGTGTGCTCTTTGATACCATCCATCCATCCATCCATGATCCATCTTCTTCCGCTTATCCGGGGCCGGGTCGCGGGGGCAGCAGTCTAAGCAGAGATGCCTAGACTTCCCTCTCCCTAGACACTTCCTCCAGCTCTTCCGGGGGGACACCGAGGCGTTCCCAGGCCAGCCGGAAGACATAGTCCTTCCAGCGTGTCCTAGGTCTTCCCCGGGGTCTCCTCCCGGTGGAACGTGCCCGGAACACCTTCCCAGGAAGGCGTCCAGGAGGCATCCGGAACAGATGCCCGAGCCACCTCAGCTGACCCCTCTCGATGTGGAGGAGCAGCGGCTCTACTCTGAGCTCCTCCCGAGTGACCGAGCTCCTTACCCTATCTCTAAGGGATCACCCAGCCACCCTGCGGAGAAAGCTCATTTCGGCCGCCTGTATCCGGGATCTTGTCATATCTGGGGCCTATGTCACCATTATTCGACCAGGTAAAAAGGTTGGTGACCCCACAGTCCATGGCCTCCGGCTCTCCAGTACTGGCTGATGGTCAAATCCGGTACAAGTTGGAATTTGAGTATGAATGGGAAGACCTGCCTCAGCGAATCAACATCCCCAAAGAACCATTCCACTGGGTCCCACTCTTTCCTGCCCAATTGCCAATTACTCTCAGGAAATTCAATGACTTGCAGGCAATGAAACCAGTACTACCAAGAGTGGCCCACCAGTACTATGACAACCTCCCTCATCAATAGACAGTGTGAAAATGAGTGTGCACAGCACCTGAGTAGAACTTGGTGGGAAAGGAAAAGTGGTTAAGGTTAGACATTAAGAAACAACTTGGTTAGGGTTAAGTTACACATCTTGGTTATATTTAGGAGAATAAAAAAACTATGTTTGCACAGCACCTGAGTGGAACTTCGATTAAGGGTGGAAAAGGAAAACAGTAGTTAAGGTTAGACATTAAGAAACAACTTGGTTTTAGTTGGCAAGTTACACATCTTGGTTATATTTAGGAGAGAAAAACAACTTTTGTTATGTTATGTTTGCATTTATATGTAAGAGAAAAAATGCCTAAGTCATGGCATGTTCTGCCTAAGTCACTTTTATTTGTTAGGCAATTGGTGATGGATATTTTTCTTTTTGCATACTTGTTCACACATCTGGTTGAATGTACTGTTATAATATCAATAAAAAATCACAATGTGATTTCTAAATATTGTGTTTTTTCATGTTTTCCAAAAACGTTGAAATATGACTTAGGCAATTATGCTATGAGGCTAACGATATGTGACATTATCAACCAACCTCCAAATATAAATAATAAAGTCATACAGGCTCATATTGTAAGACTTATTGTATTATCACTAAATATATAAACTAAAATCTAGTACTAAATATGTACTTACTCTTTTCCGACTGTGTTGCTGCGTGCCCTGTGAGTAGCAGGTGAAGTTAGTGATGCTGCAGTTACATTCCTTTAAAAAGCTGAAAACTATTATTACATAAATATTTTAAAGTATAGTACTACATTCGTTTGTGTATAATTAATGAGAATTATAATTTAATTTATTGTTGTTGCTGTATATGCAAAAATATGTGCTTTTTTTCAGTATTAATTTTATTAGCACTCATTAATCACTCGTTTATGTGAAGGACTCAAGTAGAGGACGCATGCACAGGCACTGACACCACACTGAATTAACGCGCTGCACAGAAGTAGCCCTACTTCATTTTTGGTTCAAATAATAATTTAATCATGTAAAATTATTTTTTATTTAACTGTGTAATTTCTCCACAAAGCATACTGTTGCTATTTCGGGGTCTAAAACAAGAATAAAAGGCATTGTGTTTAAATTTAACCATTATATATATTATTCTACAAAAATCATAAGTTATTGAGAGAAAATATGTTTTATATATGTTTTAATATGAAAAATATATATTTTTCTTTGCTGTATTAATTTTATTAAGTTTCATTCCAATATAGAGGATTGAAGTGTTTTGTCAAGCGTTGTCATGACGACCACACAGGAGTTTTTTTTTCTGAATGGGAGCGGCTGCCAGCGTATAGGCTTTCCCCTATTGCCAAATCATACACAACCGCGTCACAGGCTAGATTGATGGGGCTATACCTCAGCGGCAGCAACCACACAGCGTGCGCATACACTGTCACACACACACACTCTCATGTTTTTATGTTGAACGGAATGGCTACTGTTATCTGCATTTGCACACACATTTCTGTCATTTTTCTATCTAAAGCTAGACTTGTAGTCAAGACCGCCTAAACCGAGATCAAGACACTACCAAGACCAGAGGGTATCAAGACAAGACCAAGACCAAGACAGAACAAGTCAAGACCAAGTCGAGACCAAGACCGAGACCAAGTCGAGACAGACTAGAAAAAAAACAGACTAGTGTTGAAGCTAAGCAATAACTTGTATGAATTCAAGAACAGCAGCATACTAGGGTTCAGCCGAGAAGGTCCTCACCAGTGTTGGTCAAGTTACTTGGAAATAGTAATTAGTTACTGATTACTTCTCCAAGAAATTAATCCAGTTACTTTACTGATTACTTATTTTCAAAAGTAATTAGTTACTTTACTAGTTACTTTACTTCAAAAACATGTTGCACGACCTGAAAACAAAGCAGACCTTTCAGCCTAATTATATTCTTTCTGCATATTCCATCATCTAAAATGGAATTAAATGAAACATTCTCTTTTTTAAAACTTGTTTTATTAGTTTCAAAATTTTAACTTTATGCACATTGCATCAACCAAAAATTAAATTAAATGCAACAGTCTCAGACTTGAAGAAA
Source organism: Phoxinus dragarum (assembly GCA_033366665.1). Lineage (NCBI taxonomy): Eukaryota > Metazoa > Chordata > Actinopteri > Cypriniformes > Leuciscidae > Phoxinus > Phoxinus dragarum. The sequence goes on along the minus strand of JARPMJ010007242.1, from coordinate 23,171 downwards.
ATTGTTGAACATTTAACCAATTTCTGCACATTCCACCATATTTTAACGAAATACACAAAGTCCTTCTTCTGTTAACTTATATTTCTGCAAATTCCAGCATATAAAATGCACATATTTTTTTGTTAAATCCTCTATTCGATTAGATGTAAATAAAATAATTAAAATGAAAGTCTCTCATGACTGTATTCCAAATTATTAACATTTAGGTCTTTTAACATTAAAGGTATAGCGGAGGATTTTCTTCTTACGGGTGGGTAGTGTATACTATTGGTCCACCTAAGTGTCAATCATTCTGGTGATATGTTTACGTAAGGCCGTTCACACGCTGGCGTGCGCTAAAAGCACAGGCTGGGCTTCCCACTGATGCCGCAGTCGCGAAGATTCTACTAGACAGGTAAAGTTTGTCATGCTATTTGGAGAAATCCATTTAAAATCACTGCTAGTAGGCGTTCCCTCTCGGTCGGGAGCAAATAGAAATTGGAGAGGGTGGGTCTTTTCTAAAAGTAGGAAAGATCCTCCGCAATACCTTTAAAGTGCAGATTAGTTTTGTTTTTGTAAATCGTCAGACATGTTTTTACCATTTCATTAAGTTTTGCTTTGTAGAAAGCCTTTCCTTAAAGTAAATTTCGTTTTGTATAAATTGTATCTTAATTTTAATAAATGTTTCATCAACCAATTGCATGTATTTAATAAATAAAAAGCAAATATAGCAGACAATATAATAACCGTGCATTGAGGCGCTAGTGCGCCGCGTTGACTTGCATTGCATTGTTAAAAGCCTTTCTTTAAAGTGAATTTCGTTCTGTATAAATTCAATTGCATCTTATTTTAATAAATGTTTCATCAACCATTTGCATGTATTTAACAAATACAAGGCAAATATAGCAGACAATATAATAACCGTGACATGGAGGAGCCGGCGCGCCGTGTTCACTTTCACTTTCATTGTTAACTAGAGCGCGCACCTCATAAATGAATGAAACTCAGCGTAGGCCGATGTCTCATACATTAGCATTAAATATCTTTGCTGCATCCTTTCTAAAACAGACTAGGGCTTTCTTGCGGCTCGCATCAGCATTTACGGATGAGTTTTGTGATGCGGTTGCGGATGAAATAATACCCCATTTGTGCAGCTCTATCGATAACAACATTGAACACTATAGGCTACACAAATAGTATTTTTTAATTTAGGCGATTAATTTTCCATATAGTGACATAGGAGGTGCCGGATCCAATAAAAAAGGTTCCGTATCCAACGTCGGGCGTGTTCCGGCTCAAATTAAGCCACGACTCACGAGACAGTCTAACGAAACAAAATCACAGTAACGCAGCCTCCTTACGGGAAAGTAACAGTAATCTAATTACTATTTTTAGGGCCCAAGCCCTGAAAGGGCGCAGAGCCCTATTGTTCTTCTAAGGGTTTTTTGTTTTTTAGGGCCCAAGCCTTGAAAAGGCGAAGGCCCTATTGTTTTCCTTCGGATTATTATTTATTATTAGGGCCCAAGCCTTGAAAAGGCGAAGGCCCTATTGTTTTCCTTCGGATTATTATTTATTATTAGGGCCCAAGCCCTGAAAGGGCGCAGAGCCCTATTGTTCTTCTAAGGGTTTTTTGTTTTTCTTCTTCTTCTTCTTCTTCTTCTTTATAATAAATTTTTTTTCAAGGTTTTTGCCACTTTTGGGGGCCTTAACGTGCTCAAAAACTCTTGAAACTTTGCACACTGGTCAGAACCCGCGGCCATTAGAGCCCGACTGAAGCTGGGACCCGGGCGTGGCAGGGGGGCTCGACAGCGCCCCCTGGAACGGGGTCCGAAAACTTGGTCCATAAATCAAACACGCTTGCATGAAATAATATGAAACTCGGTACACTTATAGATCTCATCGGTTCATATATCCTTCGTGCTCTGACTTTTTACCCCAGCCCAACAGGAAGTCGGCTATTTGGCGTAGTTTAAAAAACACATGCAATGGAATTTAAAATACTCCTCCTAGACGATTCAAACAATCACCACGAAACTCGGTCAGCATGAAGTCAAGACATGGAGGATGATAAATTGCGAGGGGATTTTTGATATCTCGAACGGTTTGGCCGTGGCGAGGAAACGAATTTATGGCGAATATTGGAAACAGGAAGTGTGTTATAACATCCTCATACATTAACTGATCTTGATGAAACTTCAGCAGTGTGTTCGCTGTAAGAGGCCGATCACATGGATGTGACTATTGTGAGTCAAAGTTATAGCGCCACCAACTGGCAGCAGGAAGTGTGTCACTTTCGAAATGCTTTGAAATCACCCTCTTATTTTTACCCGATTTGCTTCAAACTTCATCTGTATAATGTAAACACACGACAGATGTAGACCTGTGAAAGGATTATTGATATCTTTAATACTGTCGCCATGGCAACGCTTTAAACTTTTATATTCTTTTTGGATGCATTTGAGGCTCTTAACATGCTTCAAATTTTATGAAACTCAACATGCATTTGACATTTATTGTGTAATAGACATGTGCGAAGTTTCAGAAACGGGCGTGGTAAGGGGCTCAGTAGCGCCACCTTTAGTCAAAAATGGGGTATTAGTTTTACCTACAGTAACCAAACTCGGTACGTATATTCTTCTCTTCGATCCGGACAACTTTCTAATTTACAGTCATTAGCTCCGACCAACAGGAAGTCAGATATTTTGGTTTGAATGTGTACTGTTTGGAGCATTTTCCCTCTGCCCCTCTCTGTGTGTGTGTGTGTGTGTGTGTGTGAGGAGGGGGGCTAGTTTAGTTTAACCATTTCTCTGCTGTGTGCTAAATCTCTGGCACTTTTGAGGGCCTTAACATGCTCGAAAACTCTTGAAATTTTGCATACAGGGCCAGGCTGAAGCTGGTACCCGGGCGTGGCAGGGGGGCTCGACAACGCCCCCTGGAATGGGATTCGAACACTTGTCCGTATATCAAACACGCTTGCATGAATTAATATGAAACTCGGTACACATATAGATTTAATCGGGCCGAACAACTTTCCCTGGGTCAAGTTTTACGCCAGCCCAACAGGAAGTCGGCTATTACGGGTTGATTGGAGAACGCTTGCTCTCGCATTTGAAACACTTCTCCTAGAGAATTCATCCGATGACCACGAAACTCGGTCAGCATGAAGTCAAGACATGGAAGATGATAAATTGCCAGGGGATTTTTGATATCTCGAACGGTTTGGCCGTGGCGAGGAAACAAATTTATGATTAAAAAAGGATGCATAAAGTGTGTTATAACTTAGTTATAGTTTTACCTACAGTAACCAAACTCGGTACGTATATTCTTCTCTTCGATCCAGACAACTTTCTAATTTACAGTCATTAGCTCCAACCAACAGGAAGTCAGATATTTGAATGTGTATTTTCTCTCTCTCTGTCTCTCTGCCATTCTGTGTGTGTGTGTGTGTCTGTCTGTGTGGGGAGGGGAGGGGAGGGGGGATGTGTGTGTGTGTGTGTGTGTGTGTGTGTGTGTGTGTGTGTGTGTGATTTTGGTTGGGTGACAGTTGTAGGTTACAGTTTGACAAGAGTTTATAGTTTAACAAAAGCACAATGTTGTGTTTCATTGCGAGTGTACACAAATATAAGGAAACACTTTGCATTTTGAAAGATGGTCTGTATGAACAAAATGACGGAGTATGTTTTTATGTCTCCATTGTTCGATCGAGCCTCACACACACACACACACACAGCATTCCAGCATTGCAATCTTGACATCGCAGCATGTTCCATTATAGCCTTAATAAAATATAATAATAAAATAGTCAACCTTACATATAAAAATTACACTGCTCTGTTTAAATAGTCATTTGTACAGTTTGTGCCGTTCATAGTAAGCACCGCTCCACTGTGATGTTTCCAAGCACATTTTTGCGCATTTGAAGAGGATAATTTTTCTATATTGGAACGTGAGTGTACAAAGTACAAAGCCTATAAAAAGAATAGTTTAGCATCCAAAAATGTTAATAATATATATATTATTATTATATATAATAATATATATGTTAAAAATAGGGGGGGGAAAGAATTTACATAAAATATATATATATATATATATATATATATATATATATATATTTTTTTTTTAATATATATATATATATATATATATATATATATATATATATATATATATATATATATATATATAATTAAAGCTGCAAGCAGCGATGGAGGGCCCAAGCCGGTGGCACCGCCACCCGGTGCCTTTAGTTCCACTAAAGGCACCAGGGTGGCGGTGCCACCGGCTTGGGCCCGCAATCGCTGCTTGCAGCTTTAATTATATATATATATATATATATATATATATTTCTTTTTCTTCTTCTTTATTATTATTATTTTACTACCTTTTGGGCACTTTTGGGGGCCTTAACGTGCTCAAAAACTCTTGAAACTTTGCACAAATGTCAGAACCCGCGGCCATTAGAGCCGGACTGAAGCTGGGACCCGGGCGTGGCAGGGGGGCTCGACAGCGCCCCCTGGAACGCGGTCCGAAAACTTGGTCCATAAATCAAACACGCTTGCGTGTAATAATATGAAACTCGGTACACTTATAGATCTCATCGGTTCATATATCCTTCGTGCTCCGACTTTTTACCCCAGCCCAACAGGAAGTCGGCTATTTGGCGTAGTTTAAAAAACACATGCAATGGAATTTAAAATACTCCTCCTAGACGATTCAACCAATCACCACGAAACTCGGTGTGCATGAAGTCAAGACATGGAGGATGAAAAATTGCGAGGGGATTTTTGATATCTCGAACGGTTTGGCCGTGGCGAGGAAACGAATTTATGGCGAATATTGGAAACAGGAAGTGTGTTATAACATCCTCATACATTAACTGATCTTGATGAAACTTCAGCAGTGTGTTCGCTGTAAGAGGCCGATCACATGGATGTGACTATTGTGAGTCAAAGTTATAGCGCCACCAACTGACAGCAGGAAGTGTGTCACTTTCAAAATGCTTTAAAATCACCCTCTTATTTTTACCCGATTTGCTTCAAACTTTATGTGTATAATGTAAACACACGGCAGATGTAGACCTGTGAAAAGATTATTGATATCTTAAATACTGTTGCCATGGCAACGCATTAAACTTTAATATTCTTTTTTAAAGTTTTTGAGACTCTTAACATGCTTGAAATTGCATGAAACTCGACAGACACTTTAAATGTATTGCCTAGTACACTTGTGCAAAGTTTCAGAAACGGGCGTGGTAAGGGGCTCAGTAGCGCCACCTTTAGTCAAAAATGGGGTATTAGTTTTACCTACAGTAACAAAAATCGGTATTTATATTTATCTCCCCGAGCCGGACAACTTTCTAATTTACAGTCATTAGCTCCGACCAACAGGAAGTCAGATATTTTGGTTTGAATGTGATTTGATGGGAATTTTGCCAGTCTCTCTCAGTGTCTGTGTGTGTGAGAGAGGAGGGGGGCTTTATTTTAACCCTTTCTCTGCTGTGTGCAAAATCTCGGGCACTTTTGGGGCCCTTAACGTGCTCGAAAACTCTTGAAACTTTGCACACAGGTCAGAACCTGCGACCATCAGGGCCGGCCTGAAGCTGGTACCCGGGAGTGGCAGGGGAGCTCAACAGCGCCCCCTTGAACGTGGTCCGAAAACTTGGTCCACATATCAAACACGTTTGCATGTAATAATATGAAACTCGGTACACATATAGATTTAATTGGGCCGAACAACTTTCGTGCTCTAAGTTTTATGCCAGTCCAACAGGAAGTCGGCTATTATGGGTTGTTTAAAAACGAATCCCCCTGGAATTTTACATACTCCTCCTAGAAAATTATTTAGATCGCCACCAAACTCGGTCAGCATGAAGTCAAGACATGGAGGATGCTAAATTGCGGACGGATTTTTGATATCTCGGACGGTTTGGCCGTGGCGAGGAAACGAATTTATGGCGAGAAAAGAGAAACACGATGTGTTATAACGTCTTCATACATTAACTGATCTTGATGAAACTTCAGTAGTGTGTTTGTTGTATGAGGGCGATCACATGGATGTAACTAATGTGAGTCAAAGTTATAGCGCCACCAACTGGCAGCAGGAAGTGTGTTACTTTCAAGATGCTTTTGACTAAAGTGGGGGGGTTATTTTTACCTACAGTCACAAAACTCGGTATGTGTTTTGTGCACATCGAGCCGGACAACTTTCTCATTTACAGTCATTAGCTCCGACCAACAGGAAGTCAGATATTTTGGTTTGAATGTGGTTTTGTCTCTCTCTGACAGAGTTCCCCCTGCCATTCTGTGTGTGCGTGTGTGTGTGTGTGTCCGTCTGTCTGTCTGACCCCCCCCCCTTGTGTGTCTGGGAGGGGAGGGAGGGCACACACACAGACAGCCCCCCTGTCTCTGTGTGTGTAGGGAGGGGGGCAGAAAGACTCTATTAAAAATAGGTATATTGTGCCATCTAGTGTTTTATACTATGTATACATGTGTTTTTTCTTTTAAACAAGTGTTTTAAAGTACAGTCATTTCAATGAATATATATACCACACTTCATAGGAATTTTCGGTGTTGTGTACTTACAATGGCTGCTGATTTCATGTGTCCGTTAAGTCCATGAGACTGTAGGGTGTCTAATTTTTCATTTTAGGTTTCAGAAGGGTGCTCACGCATACTTTGTGGTTGATATGTGCCCTCGATGTGCACTTTTGCAGAACCCACACTGATGCAAGCTCTAAAGCAGACTTCTTCTCGACAGTCAAAGCGGGGTTACGTTATTGCCCGTCGTGCACAGGAACCCTAAAGGCACCGGGGGGTGGCGGTTTTTATATATATATATATATATATATATATATATATATATATATATATATATAAATATAGCTGCAAGCAGCGATGGAGGGCACAAGCCGGTGGCACCGCCACCCTCGGTGCCTTTAGTGCAACTAAAGGCACCGGGGTGGCGGTGCCACCGGCTTGGGCCCGTTATCGCTGCTTGCAGCTATATTTATATATATATATATATATATTTATTATTATTATTATTATTCTTTATTATTATTATTTTACTACCTTTTGGGCACTTTTGGGGGCCTTAACGTGCTCAAAAACTCTTGAAACTTTGCACAAATGTCAGAACCTGCGGCCATCAGGGCCGCGCTGAAGCTGGGACCCGGGCGTGGCAGGGGGGCTCGGCAGCGCCCCCTGGAATGGGATTCAAAAACATGTCCATATATCAAACACGCTTGCATGTAATAATATGAAACTCGGTACACATGTAGATCTCATCGGGCCGAACAACTTTCGTGCTCTAAGTTTTACGCCAGTCCAACAGGAAGTCGGCTATTATGGGCTGTATGGAAACGCATGTTCTGGCATTTGAAACACTTCTCCCAGAGAATTCATCCGATGACCACGAAACTCGGTGTGCATGAAGTCAAGACATGGAGGATGCTAAATTGCGGACGGATTTTTGATATCTCGAACGGTTTGGCCGTGGCGAGGAAACGAATTTATGATTAAAAAAGGATGCATAAAGTGTGTTATAACTTAGTTATAGTTTTACCTACAGTTACAAAACTCAGCGTGTATATTGATATTATCAAGCCGAACAACTTTCTAATTTACAGTCATTAGCTCCGACCAACAGAAAGTCAGATATTGTGGTTTGAATGTGAATTGTGTCTCTCTCTGTCTCTCTGCTATTCTGTGTGTGTGTGTGTCTGTCTGTGTGGGGTGGGGAGGGGAGGGGGGATCTGTGTATGTGTGTGTGTGAGGAGGGGGGCTAGTTTAGTTTAACCCTTTCTCTGCTGTGTGCAAAATCTCGGGCACTTTTGGGGCCCTTAACGTGCTCGAAAACTCTTGAAATTTTGCACACAGGTTAGAACCCGCGGCCGGGCTGAAGCTGGTACCCGGGCATGGCAGGGGGGCTCGACAGCGCCCCCTGGAATGGGATTCAAACACTTGTCCGTATATCAAACACGCTTGCATGTAATAATATGAAACTCGGTACACATTTAGATCTCATCGGGGCCGAACAACTTTCGTGCTCTAAGTTTTACGCCAGTCCAACAGGAAGTCGGCTATTGTGGGTGGTATGAAAACGCATGCCCCTGGAATTTGAAACACTCTTTCTAGAAAATTCATCCAATCGCAACCAAACTCGGTCAGCATGACGTCAAGACATTGAGGATACTAAATTGCTGACGGATTTTTGATATCTCGAACAGTTTGGCTGTGGCGAGAAAACGAAATTATGGCGAGAAAAGAGAAACACGATGTGTTATAACGTCTTCATACATTAATTGATCTTGATGAAACTTCAGTAGCGTGTTTGTTGTAAGAGAGCGATCACATGGATGTAACTAATGTGAGTCAAAGTTATAGCGCCACCAACTGGCAGCAGGAAGTGTGTTACTTTTGACAAAAGTGGGGGGGTTAGTTTTACCTACAGTCACAAAACTTGGTATGTATATTGTGCACATCGAGCCAGACAACTTTCTGATTTACAGTCATTAGCTCCGACCAACAGGAAGTCAGATATTTTGGTTTGAATGTGGTTTTGTCTCTCTCTGACAGAGTTCCCCCAGCCATTCTCTGTGTGTGTGTGTGTGTGTGTGTGTATGTGTGTGTGTGTCTGTGTGGGGAGGGGAGGGAGGGCACACACACAGACAGCCCCCCTGTCTGTGTGTGTGGGGGGAGGGGTGCAGAAAGACTATGAACAATTGTGCCATCAAGTGTTTTATACTATGTATAAATGTGTTTTTTATTTTAAACAAGTGTTTTAAAGTACACTAATTTCAATTAATGATATGCTGCATTTTTATGTATATTTAAACATTATCAAAGTTAGGATGTCATTTTTTTAGTTTCAAAAGTTATCTGTCTCTGTCACAGTGTCTGGTGGTTCCCTGGGTTTAACACTAGAGGTCTCAGTTTTCACGGTGTCTAGGCATTTTCACTACATTTCCCATAATCCTGTCTGTCACTGATTGTTAATTTCCTTCAGCTGTTTATCGTCACCTTGTTTGCACTTGTGTATATATACCCTGTCTGTTTCAGTGTTTGTCACGGAGTCCTTGTTTAATGTCCCCACACTTCCGTTCCTGTTTCTGCCTGTTTCTTGTGTCTGTTGGATTGCTTTACTGGATTTTGACCCTTGCCTGGACTGTTTTGTGAGTACGGATTACCCCTCAAATAAATACTGCGCCTGGACCTTACCTTTTCTCTTATGTGTGTCGTGACAGAAGGACTCCGTCATGCAAGGATCCAGCGGCATGTGTTCCAACTTCTCTTCCCAAGCCATCGAGCGGGAGAGGAGGGATTGTTTTGAGGGGACCCGCCTAGTTATTTTTCGTGGGACCCGGGGAGGTCACAGAGGAGGAGGTGGTCAAGAACAAGGCCAACACCACCCTCCACCTTGGCCCCCCTTCGTCCCTGGACTGGTGAGGGACGGATCAGAGCCACCATCTCGCCATCGCGGGCGGAGAAGGGGAAAACGTACGTCCGCCCATCCAGAGACTGTTCACATCCCGTCTGCCCAGCCAGAGTTCGTTCACGTCACGTCTGCCCAGTCAGAGACTGTTCACGTCCCGGAGGCCGTCCCCTCCGAGCAGCCCGCTGTCGTCCCGGAGGCCGTCCCCTCCGAGCAGCCCGCTGTCGTCCCGCAGTCCGTCCCCTCCGAGCAGCCCGCTGTCATCCCTGAGATTGTCTCGGAGCCGCCCACCATCAGTCCTGCCACGGCCAAGAGAGCGGTCTTCCTCTGTTATGCGGTGGCGGTACATCATGCATGGAGGAGGCACAGGCTGTCTGCCGTTCCAGAGACTGTCCACTTCACGTCTGCTGTTCCAGAGCCGGAGCCAGTGTCTGCTGTTCCAGAGCTGGAGCCAGTGTCTGCTGTTCCAGAGCCGGAGCCAGTGTCTGCTGTTCCAGAGCCGGAGCCAGTGTCTGCTGTTCCAGAGCCGGAGCCAGTGTCTGCTGTTCCAGAGCCGGAGCCAGTGTCTGCTGTTCCAGAGCCGGAGCCAGGGTCTGCTGTTCCAGAGCCGGAGCCAGGGTCTGCTGTTCCAGAGCCGGAGCCGGTGGTGTCTGTTGCAGTTCCTGAGCCGGTGGTGTCTGTTGCAGTTCCTGAGCCGGTGGTGTCTGTTGCAGTTCCTGAGCCGGTGGTGTCTGTTGCAGTTCTTGAGCCGGTGGTGTCTGTTGCAGTTCCTGAGCCGGTGGTGTCTGTTGCAGTTCCTGAGCCGGTGGTGTCTGTTGCAGTTCCTGAGCCGGTGGTGTATGTGACTGTTCCTGAGCCGGTGGTGTCTGTTGCAGTTCCTGAGCCGGTGGTGTCTGTGACTGTTCCTGAGCCAGGGTCTGTCCCTGTCCCTCCTTGGTCTTCACCGCCATGGCCGCCCGAGTGGTCGTCTTCACCCTGGTCGTCTCCGCCATGGCCGCCCGAGTGGTCGTCTTCACCCTGGTCGTCTCCGCCATGGCCGCCCGAGTGGTCGTCTTCACCCTGGTCGTCTCCGCCGTGGCCGCCCGAGGGGTCTTCTCCGCTGTGGCCGCCCGAGGGGTCTTCACTGCCGTGGCCGTCCGAGGAGTCTTCACCGCCGTGGCCATCCAAAGGGTCGTCTTCATCCTGGTCGTCGCCCGAGGGGTCTTCACCGCCGTGGCCGCCCGAGGGGTCTTCAACGCCGTGGCCGCCCGAGGGGTCTTCAACGCCGTGGCCACCCGAGGGGTCGTCTCCGCCCTGGCTGCCCGATGGACTGTCTGCTTCGCCCTGGCCGCCCGATGGACTGTCTGCTTCGCCCTGGCCGCCCGATGGACTGTCTGTTTTGCCCTGGCCGCCGCTTAAGCCGTTCCCCCTTGTTCCTGTTCCCCTCCACGGACCTGGCCCCCCATCCCACCCCCTGATCCTCCACCTTTCCACCTCCCGCCTGGACTCTTGTTTTGTTTGTTTCTTGTGGTCTTGGAGCGTCTGGTAGCCGCTCCGTAGAGGGGAGGTTATGTCACAGTGTCTGGTGGTTCCCTGGGTTTAACACTAGAGGTCTCAGTTTTCACGGTGTCTAGGCATTTTCACTACATTTCCCATAATCCTGTCTGTCACTGATTGTTAATTTCCTTCAGCTGTTTCTCGTCACCTTGTTTGCACTTGTGTATATATACCCTGTCTGTTTCAGTGTTTGTCACGGAGTCCTTGTTTAATGTCCCCACACTTCCGTTCCTGTTTCTGCCTGTTTCTTGTGTCTGTTGGATTGCTTTACTGGATTTTGACCCTTGCCTGGACTGTTTTGTGAGTACGGATTACCCCTCAAATAAATACTGCGCCTGGACCTTACCTTTTCTCTTGTGTGTGTCGTGACAGTCTCTGTCTCCCTTTAGCTGTCATTACCCTCCCCTCACTCCCACAGTCTCACTTATTTCTTTCTGTATCAAATAATATTACCATAAACAAAAAGTTTGAGTTTCTTTTTCAATCAATGTATTATGTGTAACTTAAAAATAAGCAGATTAAACAGATATGTTTGAGGGCAAGACATGAAAACGATGCAATATAATATAGTATTAGTAAAAGAGTGCAGTATAGGGTTGGATGAATCAGATAAATAACATATTTTGTTAAAAAAACATTTGGTGAAATAAAATCGAGTGATACATAGGGCTATATTGCCCTCTCGACAGTCAAAGCGGGGTTACGTTATTGCCCGTCGTGCACAGGAACCCGAAAGGCAACGGGGGGGTGGCGGCTTTATATATATATATATATATATATATATATATATAAATAAATATAGCTGCAAGCAGCGATGGAGGGCCCAAGCCGGTGGCACCGCCACCCTGGTGCCCGTGATCGCTGCTTGCAGCTATATTTATATATATATATATATATATATATATATATTTATTCTTCTTCTTCTTTATTATTATTATTATATTACTACCTTTTGGGCACTTTTGGGGGCCTTAACGTGCTCAAAAACTCTTGAAACTTTGCACAAATGTCAGAACCCGCGGCCATTAGAGCCCGACTGAAGCTGGGACCCGGGCGTGGCAGGGGGGCTCGCCAGCGCCCCCTGGAATGGGATTCAAAAACATGTCCATATCTCAAACACGCTTGCATGTAATAATATGAAACTCGGTACACATATAGATCTCATCGGGGCCGAACAACTTTCGTGCTCTAAGTTTTACGCCAGTCCAACAGGAAGTCGGCTATTATGGGTTGTATGGAAACGCATGTTCTGGCATTTGAAACACTTGTCCTAGAGAATTCATCGGATGACCACGAAACTCGGTGTGCATGAAGTCAAGACATGGAGGATGATAAATTGCGAGGGGATTTTTGATATCTCGAACGGTTCGGCCGTGGCGAGGAAACAAATTTATGGCGAATATTGGAAACAGGAAGTGTGTTATAACATCCTCATACATTAACTGATCTTGATGAAACTTCAGCAGTGTGTTCGCTGTAAGAGGCCCATCACATGGATGTGACTATTGTGAGTCAAAGTTATAGCGCCACCAACTGGCAGCAGGAAGTGTGTCACTTTCAAAATGCTTTGAAATCACCCTCTTATTTTTACCCGATTTGCTTCAAACTTCATCTGTATAATGTAAACACACGGCAGATGTAGACCTGTGAAAGGATTATTGATATCTTTAATACTGTCGCCATGGCAACGCTTTAAACTTTTATATTCTTTTTGGATGCATTTGAGGCTCTTAACATGCTTCAAATTGCATGAAACTCAACATGCATTTGACATTTATTGTGTAATAGACATGTGCTAAGTTTCAGAAACGGGCGTGGTAAGGGGCTCAGTAGCGCCACCTTTAGTCAAAAATGGGGTATTAGTTTTACCTACAGTAACCAAACTCGGTACGTATATTCTTCTCTTCGATACGGACAACTTTCTAATTTACAGTCATTAGCTCCGACCAACAGGAAGTCAGATATTTTGGTTTGAATGTGTACTGTTTGGAGCATTTCCCCTCTGCCCCTCTGTGTGTGTGTGTGTGTGTGTGTGTGTGTGAGGAGGGGGGCTAGTTTAGTTTAACCATTTCTCTGCTGTGTGCAAAATCTCTGGCACTTTTGAGGGCCTTAACATGCTCGAAAACTCTTGAAATTTTGCATACAGGTCAGAACCCGCGGCCAACAGGGTCAGGCTGAAGCTGGTACCCGGGCGTGGCATGGGGGCTCGACAGCGCCCCCTGGAATGGGATTCGAACACTTGTCCGTATATCAAACACGCTTGCATGAATTAATATGAAACTCGGTACACATATAGATTTAATCGGGCCGAACAACTTTCCCTGGGTCAAGTTTTACGCCAGCCCAACAGGAAGTCGGCTATTACGGGTTGATTGGAGAACGCTTGCTGTGTGTGTGTGTGTGTGTGTGTGTGATTTTGTTTGGGTGACAGTTGTAGGTTACAGTTTGACAAGAGTTTATAGTTTAACAAAAGCACAATGTTGTGTTTCATTGCGAGTGTACACAAATATAAGGAAACACTTTGCATTTTGAAAGATGGTCTATATGAACAAAATGACGGAGTATGTTTTTATGTCTCCATTGTTCGATCGAGCCTCACACACACACACACACACACACACACACACACACACACACACACACACCAGTGTTGGGGAGTAGTTAACTACAAGTAGCGACGCTACTAACTTAACTACATTTTTCAGTAGCTTGGCAGTAGCTCAGTTGCTTTTTAAACAGTGTAGCTTTTCCTGTAGCTAACTACTTTTTGCAGCAAGTAGCGGTGTGTAGCGCGAGCAAAAGCTACATTGCGTTTTGTCGAGCCTGCGCGAATCAGCGCGATGTCAGGATATTCTTCTTTTAGAGTTGTGTCGTTCGCGAACGAACCGATTCTTTTGAACGGCTCATAAACATGAACGATGGGAGCCGAGTCGCGGCTGGAGGGGAGCCGTTCTTTCTGTCGTTCTTTTTTTTCCTATGCGTGTTTCACACAGATGCACACAAATCAGCTCCTCCGCGAGACAGAACAGTTATAGGGGGAGGGGCGCAGCCAGCGCAGGGGTGTTGTGTGATGATAGTTGTGTTCCATTTTATTTATTCTAATTTTATCTACATAAATATTTATATATATTTTTATAAATATTTATGTATATATTTAAAACTTTAAATATTTTTTGTTTTCTATCAAAATGTTCTTGTGTGGAAGTGTTTGTAGTAAAAGCTGTTTTGCACAGAAATTCATTGCAGCCGGCTTTGTTTTTGATGTTTATTTGTGAGTAGGTATGAATAACAGTCAACGTAGCTTTACACATACACACACTTTGGTAAATCCAAAATAGTGATGTCACTGTCTAAGCAGAGGGATGTTGTGCGACCCTATGGCCACACATGACAAATGAGGTAGGCTAATAATCAATATTTCAGAATAATTCAAACTCAGATATTGGTGTGTGATATCTGAGTTTTAATTATTTGACTACAAATCTCACCTCATCATTCCTCCCAGTGATTATTTCCAGGCTAAACTGAGATGTCCCCAAGCTGGCTTCTTAAAACTGACTACTGGTAAATATTTAAAAAGAGCCAAAAACAGATCGCCAAGATCCGGATCCCCTCAAAGAGCCATTTTTTGCCATTACCGCCACCTGTTGTTTAATCTTGCGGCTAACGGTTCACTGACGTACAGAAGTGGGTTGACACACCCATATTATCCATGATGGAGCAAGACGTGGCGGCAGATTTGAAGGATGGAGAAACAACTAATGTTAATTACCCATGGCCTTATTTGTCCAAGTTCATATTTGTTGCAATTTTGCACTTTTGACAAACAGTCTGATATATTTGAGTGTAGTGTGTAATAAAACAATACTCTTTGAAATCATAATTGTATTGCATTGTTTTAAACACTAAATATTTTACTTAAAACATTCCTCAGACACTTATTCAGTTATTTATAATATACGTTGTTCAAAAAATCAAAAGTAGTTTCAATGTAGCTAGCTACTTTTTGATAGTAACTTGTAGTGTAGCTAACTACTTTTCCAAAAGGGTAGCTTGACTGTAGTTTAACTACTTTAACTTACGAGTAGCTTGTAGCTTGTCAAACTACAGTTTCAGAGTAGCTTCCCCAACACTGACACACACACACACACACACACACACACACACACACACACACACACACACACACACACACACACACACACACACACTCACACACTCACACACTCACACAGCATTCCAGCATTGCAATCTTGACATCGCAGCATGTTCATTATAGCCTTAATAAAATATAATAATAAAATAGTCAACCTTACATATAAAAATTACACTGCTCTGTTTAAATAGTCATTTGTACAGTTTGTGCCGTTCATAGTAAGCACCGCTCCACTGTGATGTTTCCAAGCACATTTTTGCGCATTTGAAGAGGATAATTTTTCTATATTGGAACGTGAGTGTACAAAGTACAAAGCCTATAAAAAGAATAGTTTAGCATCCAAAAATGTTAATAATATATATATTATTATTATATATATAATAATATATATGTTAAAAATAGGGGGGAAAAAGAATTTACATAATATATATATATATATATATATATATATTTTTTTTTAATATATATATATATATATATATATATATATATAATTAAAGCTGCAAGCAGCGATTGCGGGCCCAAGCCGGTGGCACCGCCACCCGGTGCCTTTAGTTCCACTAAAGGCACCAGGGTGGCGGTGCCACCGGCTTGGGCCCGCAATCGCTGCTTGCAGCTTTAATTATATATATATATATATATATATATATATATATATATATATATATATATATTAATTTGCAATTGTAATCCCTTACTTTACTCGTCACTTGAAAAAAGTAATGGGATTAAAGTAACTCGTTACTTCTAACGCGTTACTGCCCATCAGTGGTCCTCACTGCAGAACATGAAATCCACTGGGAGGAGTTGGATCCAGATCCAACTCCTCCCACTATATATACTTCGCCTCCACACCCCACCACCAGATGAACCAGCATATCGGTGAAGGTGGTCACCATTGTTTGCTCTCATCAATGTAAGTCTACATTTTGATTACTAATATAATCGAGATAGATTAATAATTTAGTGTGCGTCTTTAAGTTATGATCACACTTAAATATATGTTAAAGTTTTGACAGTGTCCATACTTTTTGATAACACCAAGACATGTTTATCTAGTCCGCTAAACTGGCATCCATTAATGGTAAGTTAGGTCGTTTGTAGCGTTAACGTTAGCACGCACGTGTAGAGGTGGCCTATCTATTTAGCTAAACTAATTCGCTTTGGATAATACTGCTGGCATGTTCATATGTTTATAGCTAGGGTAAGCTAACATGTGGTGTTGTCAGTCAGGTAGCTATCTAGTTAGCCAGGTTAGCTGGTTAAAATGTACAAACTGGAAACGTGTAGGCAATGTAGAGACGTATACAAACACTGCACTCCAGGTATGCATTGTTAGTTGTTGCCATGGAGTGTTTTACTTTCAATTATGAATTAAAACATTAAAAAAATAATGAACATTGAAATATTTGCTTTCTTTGCTAACCCACAGGATATGGAGGTCGAGGAAGAAAGGGGGGAACTTTTTAAAATAATATGTGAAGACACCCACCCAGACTTCTGCAGCGAGTTCTGCCAGATCTGTGCTGACCTGAAAGGATGAATAGTTAATTGTGAATATCCGGTGGTTCCCTGTAATCCCATACAGAAATGTAATATGTCAATATATGTAAATTACATATATAATGTCAGTGCCCATGTATGTCTGCTGCTTATATGATAATATATGCAAAATTCATATATATAAAACACATAGACATATATGAAACATATATTTCAAAATATAGCAAAAATGGCCGTTTTCATGTAAGTGCCATATATTTTCCCGTATATGCACATATATGTTAAATATATGTAAGACGCATATATGTGTACATGCATATATGTACTTATTTCCATAGATACAAATATACTTCTAATATGACGACACCATGTACTTTCACTTATATTACGGATACAAATATGCTTCTAATATGATTACACCATGTACTTTCACTTATATTAGTGGCACAACTATGTTTTTTATATAGCCTGGACACATATATTTGTACTCATTCCACAGAACACACAATTCCAAGTCTTTTCAAATACAAACTTTACTGCATTTTTTTCAGTACAGACTTGACAAGTATAAACAAGTACAAACTTTTCAAGTAAAAACTTTAACTTCATTTAAAGGACAAGTTTGGTATTTGACACTTAAAGCCCTTTTTTCAGATAATTTCTGATGAAATAGAACGGTTAAGATTTAAATTTGCTGCTGGCCCGATAATTTTCAGTTTCTGTGGTAGCAACCCCCCACCCACCTCCACAATGGCTGCATAGGTGCACTGGAAATATCCTTCCTAAAACGCATTAAACTTTCGTTTACAAAGACGTGAAACTCACCGAGTGGTCAGGGGGTGTTCACTGATATGCTGCAAAAGATGCTTTCCAACAGGTTTTATCGTAGTTTTGTAATACCGTACCTCACAGCACATCCAATACAAGTCAATGGAGTTGGACAAAAACTACGATAAAACCTGTTGTGGAGGTGGGGGGGTGCTACCACCGAAACCGAAAATTCTCGGACCAGCAGCATGTGTCCAAATTTCAATCTTAACCGTTCTATTTCATCAGAAACAATCTGAGAAAAGGGCTTTAAGTGTAAAATACCGAACTTGTCCTTTAACTTCAACTTCAGACTTTATTTTCTTTTTAAAGCATTTTCAAAGCGCTCACTTTTTTCCCTCAGTATTACATTTTCAAAGTCTAGCCACATTTAAAACATTTCCAAACTCACTCACTGGGGAAACACACTCATTTTTAATTAACATTTTTCCCGGACATTGCCAGTCTTAGCTCTGCCATCTTCCCATTCAGGGCTGTTCCGATCTAGCCAGCCGAAACTGAGTGCTTGACATAACTGCATCTGAGAAGGTAGATTTTAAATAAAAAAGTTTTAGGTATAAAGCAGACAAAACACTGGTGGATAAACTTATCTAAAGATAAAAAAAAAAACTTTATTGCAGTTTCTTCTAGTGCAAAGTCAGTAAAATTGAGTGACAAAGTACGTGAGTATGCAAGTAAGGGCACACATACACTGCAATCAGTGTAGATTGTAGACTCTAAATTGTAGTTATTTTTCATTGCTTTTGCTTTGTACTGGAAGCCATGTTAACCTTTACATGAAACGGCCACCGTAGGAGTTAAAACGCGCGCGGGAATGGGGGGGGCTAGAAAGTAATATTCAGTTGGTTGTCCCATAGGGCTGGGCGATATGTAAAAAATATTTTATCGATAATCGCCTTAAAAAATATCGCGATATCCGATAATATCGTCTACCCAAGCCCCGCCCCCAGCACGCCCGCCGGAGACAACGCTACCGACATACACCGTTAAAAAGTCATGTTGAGTTTGGCTTCACTTTATGTAATGACAGCCTGCGATTTAATTAGTTTAATTGAATGATTGAAACGTTAAAGATTTTACTTTGGTTAGTTTGAGCTTAAACAAGCATAAAACATTAGCTTTGCTGTTATGTTAGTGTTGCTAATCATTTCCACACTGTTCTATCGCATGTGTTTGAAACGGATTTCGTTTCGCAAGGAGAAATATTAAATATAACTGAACTGAACTGAAGACAATTTGGTGATTGTAATGGTGAATGCATGTTGATGTTATAGCAAGTGTCTTGCCTATTTGTTTTTTCATAAGGTCCGATGTTTCTCTTTCTTTCTTTTTTCACCTATCGCCTGATTTAATGATGATCAGTTTAATTTCCTAATATGTAGCGCTGTTTTTAAACTTGTATTTAAACTATACTATATTTATTATTTGTCTAAAATTAGGAATTAAAAGCGATTTTTTTCGTTCTGCATGAGAAAAAAGTTTTTTCCCCTCCTCCTTTTTGGTCTGATAAAGTTCCAATGTCACCTTAAGCCGTTTACGAAATAAAAATGATAGCTTTATTTACCGGTATTTAGAGACAGAAGTCATTAAAAGTTATGGATATTATTTTCTTGTGTTATTTATTTTTATTTAAAGGAAAGTAGGCTAGCCTATAACGCTTCCAATATCCTGTAATGGAGCTGCCAACATAAACTCCGAATGCGTGCATGAGAGATTCAAATCAACGAAATTTCTTCATCCGCTTGCAATATAACGTAATTTTAATTTTATGTTAAAATTTAATTTTAATTTAATTTTAAAACATGTTTTGTAGGCTATATCTCTGCTTTTCTAAATTAACAGGATAGTTTATTTTTTTCGTTTGCAGAACAAAATTGTATAAAAACGAATAGCATATGAATAAAATAAAAATAATTTAAAGATCAAGAAATCCAGAAAAAAATGTTTAACAAAATTACGAAAGTAAGGATAATGTATGACCGGGAACGCATAAGGTCTCGGCTACACAGACATGTTGCCGTGAGCAGTCAGCACCGAAAAACGGCATATAAAATGTTAAAGTTACAAAAGTTCAGTGAGTTATTTTCTTTTTCCTTTGTTTTTTGATCATCATTAATGGTGGCAGCGAGTATTTTTCTTTCTCCACCGAAGACAAAATCGACTGTGTTTACGGGGATATTTGAACTTGAAAAAAGGTGTGTAGGCTACTGATGTCTTTCTGTGGTTGAAACAACTATTCTTCTGATGTTTATTCATGTTTGATTCTATAAATTAAAGGATAATTGTGAGATATAATGCTGTGTGTATGTGTCCGTGCATTATGTGGGAGGCGGCTCGTTGTTTGAGTGCGCAGCTCAGAACACATTGCGCGTGCAGAAGTGTTTTTTCGTCTTGCGCTTTCTATCAAGAATTATATCAAGAAGAATCGATTTTCTATTCCTAATGCTAATCCTAACTATAATAAATATTTCATTCATATTATTGCATGTGAATAAATATGTAGGCCTATATCTATAGGGCTATGTGAAATATAGGCTGTCATTTTTTTTATATCGACGCTTATCGTCTAGAAACGAATGTTATAATCGACATCGCGATACTTGGGAGACATCGTCGATATACGATAATATCGTCATATCGCCCAGCCCTATTGTCCCACCGCTAGATGGGAGAAGTTCTTAAACAATGTAGCTTTAACATAACAAATGTGACCATGGAATAAGCGTTTTTAACCACACTCTATACTGTACAGACAATACTAACCTCTCAAAATACTTTTGACGAGCGTTTCAATGTCAAACACCCCAAGCAGCAAAATCCTTGCCATTGAAGTCCCCACTGGATGCCTGAGCGCCACACACTTCGCGATACATCTGAACCAGGGACAATTTCTTCCTGTTGAACAAAATAAAATTGATAGGCTTAAAAGTTTCAATTCAGTATAGTAAACAAAATATCCAGCATTCCAGATTTATGTACAATTGACTGTTAAAATTGGTCCCAATAGTATTATGTCAAGCATTCCTGGTCCCTACTGTCAATGTTGGAGATTTCATATTATCAATAAGTAGTGTCAAAAAGAGCCATTGCCACAAAGTACCAGGAAATTTGGGAGATTAGATTAGGACAAATTTACAGTAAATTGTATTCGATTATGACCAATTAATATAGAAGACATACTTTCCAACAGCACTGCATAAAAAAGTACTCACTATTTGAACAGGGTTTGAAGGGCTGGGGAGATACCCTGGACTGCCGGGGTGCATGGAGCTTCTATTGAGCATTTCTTTTATCTGAGGTATCTCTGCATCAACAGGAAAAACGGATGTGAAAGACTGTAGCCAATAAGTATAAGAATAGAAGTATAGTCTTTTGATCCTGTGAGGGAAATTCAGTCTCTGCATTTATCCCATCAATGTATTAGTGAGACACACTGTTGAAAACATCAGGCTTCTTATCAGTCCTTTTAAAACAATGATGTAAGTCCAATTGTTCTGTGTGGGATGGCAGGCCACCACATTGGCAGGTCGAGTTTTATGATCTGGCAAAATAAAAGCCCCGGCTATTTAAGTTTTACTGTGTGTATATGTGTGTGTGTAGAATGGAAATATAATACGTGTTACCTGTGAAGATAAATTTTTTTTATTTCTAGCAATTCTTGACGCACAAGTGAGAGCTCGTTGTCACTATTTTCTGCTTGTTCTTCCAAGGAAATGGAAGCTAGGATTTCCGCCCCTTGATTGTGAATGGCAGCCTGTGGCAACATATAAATTATTTTTTTTAAATTAAAACATACAAATGATTGCCTTAGTTATATATATCATTATGCTTACAAGCTTACTGTATTACATTTTTGTCGCAAGCCACCTAAAATGTATAAATAATAGTGTTGCATGGGAGGGGGGATGCGGCATATTCCAAATGAGCTCCGGTTTTGATGTGCAAACAGGAGGCAAATCTGAGCAGCTTGTTTTGTAGTTTGTTTGTAATATGGTACATAGTAGATATAAATTATATAAGATGGTTATACAGCAAGCATGCAGTATTGTAGGTTTATATATCACTCGTTATTCCTTTGGCTGCAGCTGCAAACCCATGGTACAGCAGCAAAGTTTCTTGATTATTATGCCGGAGAGTATAGTTCCTAGCCATATCGTTCTAGAAAATTGCAACTTTTAATTTTCCGTCTGTCTTAGTACACTATGTAACTACAGAAGTGTCAAGTTTTAAATAGGAAAAATATCGAAACTCTTTGGCCATTTTTGAGCGCGATGCTAATCAGATTCAATAAATTACGCTAAGCTATGCTAAAAGTGGTACCGCCAGACCCGGAGATCGGCTGAATGGATAAACTGTAAAAATCAATTGTTTTACTCAAGTGGAGGCGGAAAATGAGCTTAATTCCCCAAATGTTGGAATATCCCTTTAAATCTAATTTTGATGGTTCTGTGCCATCATCAGCTTATGTCTGAGAAATATTAACTACAAAATGAGAGGAAATATTAAGTTCTTATGACATTTTACTCATGCGATCCGCTGCTATTAGCTTAAAGTGAGTACACTTTTATATGCTATAGATCAAGTTTGTTTAATATTTTTTATTGGTTTTTACCAATTAATATATTAATACCCACCCAACCCCCATTTCTGTATGTTCTGGTGACGGCCTTTGTGGTAGGCTACTGGTGTTTATTTTTTTATGTATTATGGTATAAGTCATGTATTTCAGAGACATGGCTCTCGAAACTGTGGGAGAAACAATAATTTTACAAAAGAACATTTGTAAATTGACATTTTTATATGAATCTGTTCGTTTTCTAATTTTAGTTTATAGAAATGCAAAACATAATTAAAAAAAAAATCAAAGTCATTATTTTATTTTGTGCGCATGAATTTTTTTTTTTTAAAGGTTTTGATTTAAATTTTGGTATTCAACATAGTATTTAAAAATACAACAAACGTTCCATTTTTGTTTTCGTTTCCATGGTTACAAAACGAAAAAGGAATGGACAAAAGTACATGGACCCTTGGGTCCGTGTAGTTTTTCGTTCATTCATTATTCTATTTCGGAATGAAAGATGAAATTTAAAACAAAAAAAGGCCCCCGTAGTCGGAGACCCCTCTGAGCAGTTCGGCCTTCGTCCTGGGTGGGGCGCCACACGTGACTTGTCCCACTAACCCACTATTTGTCCGTTTGACCACTGGTTTGGTGGGTAAAATAGTGGGTTATTGGACAAATAGTGGCTTCGTGGACACGTGTTTTTTAAGCCCATCTTTAATTTTTTTTTTTTGATAAAAACTATTTTACAGCACTCAGGCCTCCCCTGAGTCCATTGGACCAAGTCCCATCCCATAATTCCACTGTCCACGAACCCACTATTTGGTACAATGGGATAAATGCTATGTGGGATCATCCACATTTGCAGCATATCAAAATATGCTACAAATGGACACAATCCCACCTGCAATCTATTTTACTGCAGTTAATTTAACAAAGCATGTGTTTTTCACCCTTTTTCGACCTTCCGACCCCTGAACGAGGTCTTAGGTCCACCAATTAGCATAAAAAAACTACAAGACAAATGTAACATTACAAATATTTATTAGAACACAATTTATTAAAACTTTTGAACAAATGGAACATTACAAATATTTATTAGAACACAATTTATTAAAACTTTTGAACAAATGGAACATTACAAATATTTATTAGAACACAATTTATTAAAACTTT
>JARPMJ010007241.1:12500-40000 GCA_033366665.1 Phoxinus dragarum | reverse complement strand
AAGAAAAAAAATTATAATAATTTGGCAGTTTCATGGGTTGTTTCTCAATTGAATGCTGAAAAACACCAACATGAGACTGAAAACTGTGTCTGTTGACATGCTGAGAAAAGAGTACTACACACAACACAAAAGTACATTTAAAATCACAATTGGGAAGGGAAAAAGTCACAAGTACAATAACGCCACATTGTGAGATTTAAAAGATGGGCAGTCGCTTTAGTGACTCAGACTCGAGTCGCATTTTAATAGACTTCAGACTTGACTCGACTCAGCAAAAAGGATATTTTAAAAACAACTGTAATCTTTTATCCTTAAAGCAATTTTGAGAAAATTTTAAGAAAAAAAGAGTCAGAAATGCGAGAAAAAAGTTGCAATTACATTTTTTTATTCAGTGGCGGAAACAAGTTTAAAAAAGTGTAAAGTTGGCAAAATTGCAAAAAATAAAGGTGCATACTTTCATGCTAAAGAACAGATCATTTTTAAGTTAATTTTTTTAAATGTATCTTATTTAAATGCTTAATTACAGACAATCAGAATGGATTTGGTCCTAGCTTTTGAAGTGAAAAGTTCTTTAAAAAATGTCTTATTATTTAAAGATACTTTTCTCATTTGCCTACCTTTTGCATATTCTTTGCAGTGACACACACACACACACACACACACACACACACACACACACACACACACACACACACACACACACACACACACACACACACACACACACACACACGCACACACACACACACCGTCTGGTAGGTTGGTTTTGCAGAGCTTAGCCAAACTCACCCTTGCCAAGAGGTAATTGTTTCCACATTGTTCAGTGTATTACAGTCCTGCTTTTGGCCTGAACAGTTTGTTGCACCCTCCTCTCGCCAAACTACCCCATCTCTCCGTTCGCCAAACTCACCTAACGTATTAATATAATTCGGATAATACGCAAGTGTAAAATTGAGAATATATCGCTCATAGCGTTTAGCTTCGGGCACCGCTACCTATCCCGCTTTTCCAAAACTAACACACATCCTGGAACACTTCCTAATTGTTCCTTATTCACGCCAGGGGCGTATTTCCATATTAACCTCCAGTCTGTGAATAAATAAATAATAATACAACTCAAACATGATTCTTCTTCATTAGGATGCTTTCGCAACATTTGGTAAATATGTTTTGTGTGTTGCGGAGGGAACAGGCTTGGCTGGTGAAGAGCAGCTGGTGTAATAGAAACCAGGACGGTTCCACTGCAGCTGTCTGGCTCGAGAAGCCAACCCACTCTATCATTACCCAACCACAGGCCACTGATGTGGGGTTAACGGTGATGTCGACACGCCTACCGATGATGGAGGAGGGCAGAGGAGCGCAGAGAGAGAGAGGAGGGGAAGCACAGGAGGATTTGGGCTTGGATTTAGGAGCCAAACTCTTGGCATGTGTTATTGGACGGCGTACATAACAATGCCTCTAAGCTGAGCTCACACACACACACACACACACACACACACACACACACACACACACACACACACACACACACACACACACACACACACACACACACACACACACACACCTGTTGGAGTTTGTCAATGGCGTATCGAACATCCTCTCTGAATAAAAGATGTCTCTCCCACTGCAGTCGAAGGCCTCCACCACACACAACCTGCCGCTCTGCGTTCACATCTGCCGTCGTGTTTCTGATCATATGGTGGAATAAACAAACAGTCTTTCAGCCATATGTGCTCCTGAGTCATCAAACTGTAATGTGCAGCTTAACATATGCAAAAGTAATGCAAAAGTTGCAAACTAGAACCAGAGTTGAATTACAGTACTTTGCAGATGTCCAAATGTTGTCACATAAATGATTAAAATGAGCAAACGTATGCGATTTTCACTTTTAACATTTTACTTGCTTTATTACAGTAATAAAGTAAAGTAAAATAAAGAGAATATGACAATATCCATAAGTTCTATAAAATGTGGCAATGTTACATTTTACTAATAGGTCGTTGTACAAAATGAGTGATATTAGTGTCCGTCATACATTAGTGTCCGTCATACATTTATTTATTTATTTATTTATTTATTTATTTATTTATTTATTTATTTATTTATTTATTTATTTATTTATTTATTTATTTATTTATTTATTTATTTATTTATTTATTTATTTATTTATTTATTTATTTATTTATTTATTTATTTATTTATTTATTTATTTATTTATTTAAATGTGTTTTGTTTAATTTAATTTAATGTTTTAATTTAATTCATTTTAATTTAATGGATTAATTTAATTTAATTTAATATAAAATATATATTTTTATTTATTTATTTATTTATTTATTTAAATGTGTTTTGTTTAATTTAATTTAATGTTTTAATTTAATTCATTTTAATTTAATGGATTAATTTAATTTAATTTAATATAAAATATATATTTTTTATTTATTTATTTATTTGTTTTTTATTATTAGTTTTTTTAAACCAAGGTTATGAAGCAACCCTGTTTCAATCTTTCTTTCTTTTTTAGGTAAAGTAACACTTTTAAATGAAAATAAATGACATTTTTATTCATTCAGGAAGAGAACTCATAAAACTTTTCCTTAATATTTAGGTCAACAATGCAGTTTATTGCACAAATGATTTATTTCATTGAATGTTCAAAACGTGGCAGAAAGCTACTTTTAGATCCATCTCATTGAACTAGAAACGCCTGTTCCTGTATCACAGAATGACCTGCACTGTTTTGTTTGGTTTTTAATGACATGCCTTCACGCAGCCAAGCTAAACATGAATCTGTGTGTCATCTCTCGAATTCTTGCACACCAGCTCACTTCCTGCGGTAACACCACACACTGTCCTCACACCACAAGCCCCTTTACTACAGCGAGGGACCGTGCTGTAAACGGCAATCACTGGTTTGGTGGTAAATCTCTCAGGGATGCAAAGTGAGAGAGGTTCATATGATTCACAGGCTAAATCTAGTCTGGTTATGATCGGTGGTGGACTAATACATGTGCTGATTTATGCGATTTACCAATGGGTGCTTTAATAAAACCTTTTGTTGTGTAAACACGTCTATCAATCTAAACAATCTTAGCATCCAAGGAAAAGTGCTGATGCTTATAAAAATGTATAAAAATACCTGTGTGTAAAGAGAAATTTGCATATTTCAAAACTTAAAAGTATACTTTTTTAAAAGTTGTTTATGCAGATGTTATTGAAATAAAAGACCAATGACTGTTTTTTGTTACACTTTATTTTAAGGTGTAATTATACATTTAAGTACTGAGTAATATTAATTAATTACATGTTCTTACACCGGTTTAGGTTTAAAATGATGTTTGATGTAGGGTTAGTTCCATGTAAATATGCATGATTTATAGTTATTACTATAATAACATGTAACAGGGACACTATAAAATAAAGTGTTACCCTATTTTTAACACACTTTTAAAAGTGCACTATGCAACATTAAATTAAAGTTTTACTTTAAATCATTATATTTTAATAAACTTTTGTAACGCTTTAAAGAAGCACAGTTTGATGATTTGATGTAAAGTACTTGATTATAATTTTAACTAGAGCTAATATATCTTTTAAATGTACTAAATTGCAACGTCATGATTACGAACGTGTAATTACACATATATTTAACATACGAGTTTCAATAGAAATGACATTGATTAAAGCATAAATGTTTGTCAGTATTTAACAGTGCACTTTATCCATCAAAGACAATAAAGTAATTATGAAATCTCATGTAAGATTATTACTTAGGTGGGTCAAATTTAAACTATAATATATTTTAATTTAATTGTAAATAACATGTAAGTGTTTGAAAACATTACATTCATTTTGCACTTAAATACACCATTTCTGTAATTATTTTTAAAAGTATGCTAAAGTGTACTTCTTTTTTACATGAAATAGAGTAAAGAAATGCTCAAGAATCAAACCCCCACTCCGAGTGTATGTTAGCATGTATAAAGATCCTACTTAACTGGGTAAAAAAAGCACTCCTAATAATATAATGATGAATAAAATGCAATTAAGTGTCCAAAAGTATATTATTTCAAGAATAAGTAGGCTACTCTTTTTTAAAATGTGACCCTGGAACACAAAACCAGTCACATGGGTCAATTTTTTTGAAATTGAGATTTATACATCATCTGAAAGCTGAATAAATAATCTCTCCATTGATGTGTGGTTTGTTAGGAGAAAACAATATTTGGTCGAGATACAACTATTGAAAATCTAGAATCTGAGGATAAAAAAAAAAAAATCTAAACATTGAGAAAATCTCCTTTAAAGTTGTGCATTTATGTTCACGGTTGTGCTGCATTCACTCACAAAAATACATGTTTTATATATTTACGGTAGGAAATTTACTAAATATCTTCATGATCTTTACTTAATATCCTAATGATTTTTGGAATAAAATAAAAATGGATAATTTTGCCCCATACAATGTATAGTTGCTATTGCCACAGATATACCCGTGCGGCTCCAGACTGGGTTTGTGCTCCAGGGTCACAAATGATGCTAAATTGTATACTCTTTTTTTTCACACGACACAGACTGCAGAAATGCAGTGAAGTGTGTGTTGTGTTGTGGTGTGGTCCAGTGACGGATTGGCCCGGTAGTGTTCAGTGACAGTGGGCGCCTGCAGTGATTGCCCTCCAGCGCTCAGAAACACACACACACACACTCGGGGCGGTGGGACGGTGGGCTCATCTGGTTCTCTTCTCCCGCTGACGTGCAGAAGCGGAGGAGTGTGTGGCGTTTCAGGACGCGTGGGCGACCCGCTTTGAAGACGTGCAGTTCTTCTTGAAGACCGAGCACCTTGTTGTCATTCGGTGTTGGTTTTACAGTGACCTCACTTAAGATTTGCGGCCCGTAAACGTGGTGCGCTCTGGTTCATGTCACTGCATGAAAACTCTATCATTGCTCTGAAGCTGAGATGTGAGCTTTGTCACAAATCTTTAGGATTTCCTCGGTTAATCCCTAAAATGATTCATAATGTATTACTCATGCTGTAAAGTAAATGTTTCTCTCATATCCAAACCGACTGTTCAAACCGTAATCTCCGGCTCTTACAGTCATGACTCTGCAAAACAATAAAAATCACACAAATCCTCCTGATACTGGAGGCCAACTTCATGTCCAGCACTCAGTGACCAGAATATGGTTCTTTTCTGACTGGGATTCCCAAATTTATTTTCTCCCATTAAAAACACACACATATTTACAGTACTTGAAGTTCCCCACGGTTGTCTGATGTCAATCATGACATGCAAGTAAACATTCAATATCTAATCTTCCTTTAGTAAGTGTTTTATTTTTATTGTTTTTATCTTAAAGCTGCAGTCTGTAGTTTTTCCTCTTTGTCGCCATCTCTGTTTGAAATCTGCAATTGCAGTTATTCGCGGCATTATCAACTTTACGTCAACAACACCAGCATTGCGTAACTACAGATAGTAAAAGCAGATCGTTTTTGAACACTGGCTGGTTATGTACTTGCTCAAAAAATTATTTTGGATAATTTTTAACCTAAAAAAGTTACGGACTGCAGCTTTAAAATTATATATATACACACACACATATAGGTTTTAAAGTTTTACCTTTCAAATGTTCAAACCCTTAACAATTGTCAATTGATCATGCTTTTTGTCGGAATATTGATAAAATGCTCTAAAGTTCTGCCTGCAGTTATGCAAATGTGAATATAGATATAAGTACATGGCATTCCTGAATGTGTTTGCAGAGGTGAAGATTATGAGATAAACGCAGTATCATAAGCTGGATGTGTGTAAATGAACACACACACTTCTCTCTGAAACACAGCGCAGCAGACTGTGTACTTGCTCTAATGTCACAACTATTCATTTGATAATTGCGATGATATATCTCAATTTGAGTTTAATTTGGATTAATCTCAGCTAACTAAAATACGTTCTAAGAATATTTTTCTATTGCTCATAATAAGTTATGAAAACGTTATTTCTGAATATTCTCTGTCCAGACTTTGGAAGTTCTGAAATTAGAAACATTAAAAAAATAAAAAAAGTTAGATGAACGTCCAATTAAATTGAAACAAAATAATAATTCCATGAATGTTAAAAAACAAATACCTTTGAACGAATGTTCTATTAACTTTCCCCAGCATTGACGGAATTTTTCGCAATCTGTGTTCTCACTGTTATACGGTAGGGGGCGCTATTACACATCTTCAGAAAGACTACAGAATCTCCTGATCAAAACACAGATGAAGAAGAAGCAGAAACAAACGATTGAAGCGTTGCTTACGCACATGTAAAATAACATGATCATATCATAAAACAGCAAATAAATCTAATGCTTAACAATGAAATGTAGAAGTTATGAATGATGTTGATGGACTCAATCTACTCTGTTTTGATCATCGTTCTTAATATGAAGCCTTTCAGAAAAACATGATTTTCTCAGATTTTTTCTTTAAAATGTTGCTTGCTTATGAAACTTACCCACAGTCAAGTGTTAAGGATGTATCAAGCTAGAATAAACTGTTTTGCGGTTTTTGTTTAAAAGCAGAGGGTCTGTTTTTCTTATGATATATTGCATGTTCAGATATATATACAACAAAATATTCTAAAAGTTTTGTGAAAATGATAAAAAAAATGCTGGTGCTGGCTGGCAACTTAAAAAAAAAGAAAAAAAAAGAAAAAACGCTGGCAGGGAAAGAGTTAACATTATTGGAAGAACGTTTGTTCATAACTTTAAGAGAACCTGTACAGAACTTTAGCAAAAGTTTCGAGAACCCTCATTTGTATATTTCAAAGTCTTACAATGTTCTTCATGAAACCATATTCTGATAAATATATATTCAATTTTGTTAGGAATTAGCTTCTCATCAACTCACGAACCCCCGTTTGGGAAACCCTGCTTTCTTTTTTCTCATTCTTCTTTTTCTCCGCGCAGTTCGTGTGCGCGCATGTGGCAGCAGTGCCGTGTTTATCCAGGCGTAATTGCAGCGCCGCTCGATTCTCTTTTACCCTAATCTCCTCTCGGCGATGTGCAGAACACATGCCCTGACCCTGATTAACCCTGCACTTGGACTCCACAGAAACACACTATGTGCTCTGCCCAGAGCTCACACACTAATGTGGACTGACACCAGCACAGGAACCACCAGCCCCTGCCCCTCAGCTCCGTGTGGGAGAAGACAACCTAAAGTCCAACGGGGTTATTTCCAGAAATGGCCTCTAATTGCTTAAGTCTTAAATGATGTGTAATTGTCCCTTTTTCGAGGGGTTAAGGTAATAGAGGTAGGTGAGAAGTGAAAGACTCTAGTCTTCTCCAGCTGTTTAATAACAGGCCAAAGTGGGCAAACCACGGCCACGAAGTTAGCCAGAGCTCGTGTTGGATGAATATTGGGTTGCTGCGAAGTTTATTTTTGTTAATGTCCAAAACAGTGTGGAGACTGTGAGGGAACGTGGACAGGCTCGGCGTCAGTGTGCTGCTGTGTCTGTGAAGTGTTGCTCACCTCATGCTGGCGAACTGAACACAAATCATTATGTTATAGAAACGTTCAGCATTCCTTTATTAATGTGCATATGTCGAATTCGAGGCATGCTGTGCAAAATGTGACATTAACCCACAGAAATAAATCAAATAATGATTGATATTGAATGCTACAGGTAAGAGGAAACAAATTTTCCACCTTCTCAGTCTGAGCATTATCCAGAACCACGGTCCAAAGTTAACAACGGCAAGCGCCAAATCCGAGTAAATAAATACTCGCCAGTTGGCCAGAAACTTTATTAGGATGGGGCAACCAAACACATTTAGTCATCATTTACTCACACTCATGTTGTTGCAAACTTACTTCTATGGAACACAAAAGTTTCGAAGAATGCAGAGGTCATTAGTGGCCATATGCAAGCCAAAAAAAAAAAATAAATAAAAATAAAATATAAATATATATATATATATTTTTTTTTACATATACAAACATATGTTATGTTATGTTATGTTATGTTATGTTTTGTTATGTTATGTATGTTATGTATGTTATATTATATTATATTGAAAATTCTGTCATCATTTTCTCATCCTCACGTTTTTCCAAGCGTTCTTCTATTGAACATAAAATGTCAAGTTTTGGCAAATGCTCTAGTCTTTAGTGGTCATATGCAAGCAATTTTTTTAAAAACATTTTATTGATTCTTTGTATATATTATATTCTATTATATGAAGCATTTGCAGTATAAGCCAGGCCACAACATGTGTTAAAGTCATCATCAGTCGTACATGAAACTGATAATAGCCCTTCACTTGAGCTTTTCTCTTCTGAATCTCCCTCATCTCTTCATCCTTCTCTTCATTTGGATGCTCTTGCTGGTTTCTAATCCTTTTTTCCCTTGGCTCAGGACAGCAGGTGAAGCGTCCAAGTGCGTTTCAGGGATGGCTGCCTATTATTCCTCAATGGTGTAAGCTTAGTGAAAGCATGGGAATGCTCAGCGCTCTCGTCTTTAGTGCTGGTTATTGATTTTCCAGTCTCAAGGCCAGACTGTGTGGTTTTGAAGCTGCATCTCCAGCCGCAGAACTCAAGTTTGCGGTGGAGACCTGGCATCGGTACGGCTGCACGCCTGATGGGTCAATGTCTTTTTTTGTCGCCCTCTCCAATGCTCAAATGTCTTCTTTGTGCAAGTGTTTCAGACAAGGTGCATTTTTTGTATATTTACCATCGTAATCGATCCATAACCTGTGATTGGATACAATGCATGGATGCAGTAAGACATACAGAGGTGTAGAGCATGCAACGCTGCGGTCTCTCTCAGTGGTTATTAGAGCAGGACTGTAGGAAGTGCTGAGGGCCGACACAGACTCAACTCTCTGATCAATCAAAGTCCTGACAGATCTGTCCTGTTACTGTTCTTCTGAATCCTGATCCATCACTCGGCCTCTTCAGGCACACTCGACAGTGCATTATACTTAAGCACAGATAAGGCTCATTTACTGCTTCTTGTTGTTGCACGTCATTGGTTTCTTTGATATTTGGTCTCAACAGTTTCCTCAACGGTCCATGTTTCCTGTACTTTCGGCCCATCCTTCAGAGCTTTTCCTCAGGCTCAAGCTACTAGTTTGTCATGCTAATCAGTGGCCACAAAGCTTTAATTATCTTTAATTAACTCTATGCATAATGTGTGAATGTATACAGTAAATATATAGGAATGTTTCTTCAGCAGCAAATCAGCATTAGAATGATTTCTGACACTGTGTGAAAAAATCAGCTTTGCATCACAGGAATAAAATAAAATGTAAAAAGTATATTCCAAACGATTTTTTTTTTTTAATTGTAATTGTTTTGGACCCCAAGAACTTTTACTGTATGGACAAAATAACTGTTAAAACATTTTTAAAAATACCTTTTATATTCCACAGAACAGAAGAAAAAAATCAAACAGTTTATGAATGACATGAGGGTTAGTATATGATGACAGAAATGTAAATTTTGGGTGAATTTTCCATTTCACTCCCATACTGTAAATATTAGGGATGCACCGATATGAACATTTTGGCCGATAAGATAACTGGTAATTCTTTATATTTGAAAGCCGAAAACCAATATATTGGCTGATAAATATAAATCCAAATTTTTATATAATTTTTGAGAGCCTGATTACAAAAACAAAAAGTCCCACTATTATCATGTACCAAGCACACAATTATAATGTTTTCACTATAATTTCATGTCGCATATATGACAGACTTGCGCTGCACATGTTGCACTTGACTGTTTTCTCAATTTTTTAAGTGATTTCAATCATATTTCAAGCAATTTAAAACCATTGTGGTGAACAGTGCGCATCTGAAGTGTCTCAGCTGAAGGAAATAATACATTATTTATTGGATTTTATATATCGGACAAATTTTCTTATCAGACCGATAACGCTAACATTAAAAATGAACATGTATCAGGTGAACATGCATCCCTATAGTAAATATGCATATACCTCCCTCTGATTTGTCCTTTGTTTCATTGAAATGTATCCGATGTGCTGCATGACCAAATTGCTCTATTTTAACTTGACGAACCACCTTCAAAACGTGGTGCAAGAACCTCAAAAATGAGTAATATCAAATAAATGTGGGTCTGCTCACATCTTTGCTATGCACACATGGGGTTTTCCCGAACACTGGCTTGCGCTATAAATCACTATTTAATGTTCTACTATCAGTACGGGATGTTTTTATGACATTGCCGCTGATTTGATCTAATATTTATTTGCCTTAAAGCATTCCTGGCATAGATGCAAACAAGCCGGCCCTGACAACGACGACAGATTCGTCATCAAGACATTACCTGAGAGATTTCCCTCGCCGTGACTGACGGATGACTTCACATCAACACCTGCACATCTACGTCTGGAAACGTTCCCTGTTCAGTTTCAGAGGTCACATGGAGAAACGTGCTGACAGAAAAATGTTGTCATGAGAAGCTTTATTACATCTCAGAGGGCCGAAAGGTCGTGACCAATCTAAATCTCATTTATTTGTGGGTGGAAGCCGGAGTTAATTGCCGGATCTGATTGTGGGTTTGCATTGCACTGTCGTCGGGAAGGGTTGACTAAAGATGGCTTTGTGGACTGGCATGATCTTTAATGAATTCACTCTCCTTTGCATGCCTATTTCAATATTCCTTTGGTTTAGTTTGGGCAAATATAGTTTCAGAGAAGAAAACGGGTGTGAAATAGTTCAATAAGCTAATTAAGGGCCACAAAACTCGTCCATGGGAGGACGTAAATCCTACTGGACGTTTACACGGGAAAGTTGGCCTGAAATAGTTTGTTGACAAACAAGATTTAATGCGAAATCTTGGAGCGACAGGGTCAGAAAAACAGCAACAGATTGAGAGTGGGCTGCAAGGGCGCTGCGGTTTTCCATGGGGTGTGTTAACACACTTGTAGCTGTGTGTTTCATCAGCTCACGCTCCAGCACAAACACACACATGTGTGGTCTGACTCTAAACATGTCAGCGCTGGACACTGCGTGCGCATGCAACACACACTCACACACACACACAACGCCTCAGTTGTGGCAGCTGAAGCCTGCAAGTTCAGAGGAGCAGTTCTTCAGCATTATTAACATTATTTGCATTTTTGAAATGGCTGAATTGCTTGTGGTTGCAGAGCCAGTTAACCATTTGAAATCTGTGAGGGACCGCCACACAGTGTGTATTTCAGCATCTTAATATTTATGTATTTGCTCGGAAATGGCCGATTTTTTTGGTCGATCAAATAAACCAGTTGGGACTTAGGTTCATTTTGTTTGCATTTCAATGAATCGATTCTAACGATTTGTTTGCATCATCACTCAAAAGACTTCACAAGTCCCCACATGACATGTTGTATTAAAATCAGGGTTATTATAGTAAACTAAATAACGATAAAAAAAACGTTCGTTACTTGAAATAAAACTTAAACCTTAGCTAAAGCAACCATTTCAGCTGAATTTCTCATTTTCATGCAGTTTAACTTGATGTACTAAAATAACTCAAACTAAAACTAAAATCAAAATACACATAAATGTTTTTTTATTTTTTATAAAAATGATAAAAAATACACAGACATGTTTACTTTTTTTAATACAAATTACAAAAAAATACACAATAATATTAGTAAAACTTTAACTTTAAAATTTAAGATGAAAACAGAAAATGTACAAATAAAAACAATTAAAAAAAATATAAATAAAAAAATATAATTGTATCTCATGATACTAAAATAACACACGCGCGCGTGTGTGTGTGTGTAAATATTGTATTTTCTGTACAATATTTTTTAATTTTGACAGAGATAGACAGACAGACAGACTATGAGTTTCTCCCACACTGTAAATCATGGTATACTTGTATCTAAACTGTTTTAGGACTGCAGTGACTAATAGGGAATGTGACACAGCTCAAGACTGATGCACTGACACTGGCAGGTGTTTAGTTTTCCTGCTGGCAGAAGAGGGATCAGCTGGACCTGGATCATGAGTCCGATCTCTGTCTTTATCCTCTCAGGCCTGAGCTTCAGATCCTGCTCAGTGTAAAACTGGCTGTCTGGGCAAGCTTACGCTTCAGGCATGTTCACACAGACTGATACACGGCATGTTTGTACATTTTGAGCAAATGTCATTTAAAAAAAAAAAAAAAAAAAATGTATGTAGTATTTACCATCTAAAAACTCTTTCAACTATTTCACAAAATATATTTGCAGTTTGCTAAAATTGTACATATTCATTATAATTCATACATTGACATTATATGAATTTCTATAGTCAAACAGCATAGCATTAGCAATGCCAAAGATATGGATATGATTTCTAGGGCATACATTTATATATAGGCTACTTTGATTGCAATTCGCTTTGGATAAAAGTCATTTTGGATAAAAGTGCAAAGACATTGAAACAATTATTCTTCAGTATTTCTGACCTGTTTTGCAGTACACATATCTAAACATTCTTATATCAAGATGCTTTTACTTCAAAAGCAAAATAACTTAATCTATTAAGTTTGGATTTCTGGAAAAAAAATCTAGCTAAATTAAGTAGTTTATGCTGAAAACAAGAAAACAAATGTGTTGTTTTAAGCATACATTTACTTAGTTTTAATGCATTTTTATTTTCAGCAAACAAGACTTTTATTTCTTGTATGCATTTTGATTTAAGAATATTTATATATTTTAGTGAAAAACAAGACAATAATTTATGTAGTAAATGAAAATGTTATACTAAACCCTCCTCCTCCCAGACAAGAACAATGTCTGATCTGTAATCTGTAGATCTATCAAAGCTGCAGTTATGATCCGCCTTCAGTCTTCCTGGTTCCAGCAAAGAGAAGATGAAAGAGTTGGGCTGGTGACTTCGGTCGAGTCGCTTGATGAGTCTGTAAACAAGGCCTTTCTGTGTCGGTCCCCATGACGGCTCGTTCAGATTGACCTGGCCTCCGCTATTGTCCTGAGTCTGGCATTAAGAGGAGGAGGAGACGGCCCGCAGCTACAAGAGGTCCTGACCTCCTGCGGTGACCTTTCACCCTGAGGTCATCTCTACAGAGGAAGCATCACAGCACGCACTGCTGCCAAAGCCTCAGATCTTTAACCACATGTTCATGAAGTCCAGGAAGCACCTGAATGTTCTGCTATCTCCAGGTTTTCTTTCAGATATGACAGTCAGTTAATGCAGCGATGGATGCTTCTGATACACTCTAAAAAATGCTGGGTTGTTTCAACCCAATTTTGGGTCAAATATGGACAAACCCAAAGGTTGGGTTAAAAATGTAATTTAAAAATGTAACCCAACGGCTGGGTTTGTCCATATTTGACCCAAAACTGGGTTGACACAACCCAGCATTTTTTAGAGTGTACGTTTTGTACTGGAAAGCAAGACAAAAATACTGCGTATGAAAATATTTTTGCTGTCTACATGCCATACGAAATCCATAATCTTCAGGAAAGATTGAGAACTTTTATGAAATTAAAATTATTTGCTATTAAACACCTTGTATGCATCCTAGAAGATAAGCCATTGTGTATTGCTCATAAATATTTTGTCATCCACTAATCACTGAAACGTGAAAAGAATTAGCCCAAGTTACATAAAAAACAAAAATAGCCTTTTTTTTGCCATTTCAGGCCAAAAACATAAATACTGAGATAAGATTAAGACTTTTATAAAATTACAGTTCTTTGAAAGACATTTCAGTGTAAAAAAAAAATAAAACAAACATTTTATGACAACATATGTCTCTACATTGCTTAAACTCATTACAATATTTTTTTTATAAGTTATACAAGATTCAACTTTTTTTTTTTTAAAGTTAGTTTAATGTAATTTAAGTTGAAATTGTTTAAATATCCAAGTTGTTTGTACTTCAACATTTAAGGCATACATTTATTTTACAGTGCTGTAAAAAACATCACTTTAAATTTACCGTGGTGGTCGTAACCATATATTTCACATATGAAAAACTTTTGCCTTAAAAAATACTGATAACCACCACAATAATGTACACTAATGTACATTACTGAAAACAAAAATAAGAAACAACATTGTTTATAATTTTTTTAATCATATGTGATGTGTAACG
Organism: Phoxinus dragarum; assembly: GCA_033366665.1. Classification (NCBI taxonomy): domain Eukaryota; kingdom Metazoa; phylum Chordata; class Actinopteri; order Cypriniformes; family Leuciscidae; genus Phoxinus; species Phoxinus dragarum. The sequence continues at coordinate 25,884 of JARPMJ010007241.1, read as the reverse complement.
CTTCTGGGAATGTTTCAATTACATGGTAATTCATAATTTTTAGTTGCAAAAAACACAAATGTGACAGAATTTTAAAGTAAAATTACATATAATGTGATATTAAACTATTTAAAGTTCTTCACCGTGCATACAGTTTACCAATTAACATGTTTTACAGTATGTTTCTTTTTTTTAATTTTTTTTTACAGTAAACATTCTAAGAAGATAAGCCGTTGTCTATTGCTCATAAATATTCCATCACCCGCACATTGCAAAATATATTTAACACAATATTTTCCTTTTGGGAGTAAACCAGATTTTTTTCACTTCATTTAAATTTATAAGAATCAACCGAATGGAAATCTTTTTTTTTTTCTCCTTGGTGGGGGCAGTTTTATGGCTACAAAAACAGAATTTGTGGTTTCAACGGTTGAGGTTTGATGCAAAAGGCTGTGGAACCTTTTATGCAACCTGGCGTCCAGGAGCCTTAAATAAATATTTGGCTTTCCACCCTTTTGAGCCTTTTAGCCTCTGCTAAGGGAAAAGATTGAGCTCGCGAAAAAAAAAAAAAAAAAAAAAAAAATCAAGGTCAAATGTCCTGTGTGGGCCAGCTGCCAGGTTTATTTCATAACTACTAACACACGCATGTAGCGCCCACCAAGGAAAAAAAAAACAAAAAAAAAGCATGCACGCACTCACACATGAACGCATACGCACACTGGACATGCTTTCTGAGAAGAAAAAAAGAAAAATGTCTCTTGACCATGACCACGCGACCGTAGGGAGCTTCTTTAGAGGCAGATCACAGATTAGATTAACAACTGGCCTGAGAGGGCACTGTGTGTGTCGATTCTCTCGCCCGCTGAATAAAGCAGACGACTGTTTTATCCAAATGCATTATTGTGACTTTGTTACTGGAGCATAGACAAGCCTCCCCACTGACAGCGCTGTTAAGTGTCCTTCGGGATCAGATTGACTCGCAGTGACTGGTCACCATTGTTCACACACGTGTTTCGCTTCCATTGAGTCATACGGCACTGGTAGCACTTTGAGGTGTTGTTGCCTCATGAGTGATTTCAGATTACGGGCGACACAAACCCATATCTACAAGGAGAATAAGCAATGGCTTCTTGTTTACGCGCGCTGTAAGTCTCTGGAGTGTGTATGGTTTGCTTTTGCAGTAAATGGGGCAGTTTTTATGTGGTTAGTTTCTACCAGAGCAATGGACTCGTAGGTCACGTTCACTTTTGAACAGCATGTGTTATTTACAGGCTCACAGATTTACACAGAATTTGAATTGCCATCTCCTATTCCTTTAATACGTATTCAATATTTTTTTTAATTCGATCAGAATTAAGAATGTAGTATAATGTAAAAAATGCTAATACTCTATTTCTTATTCATATTATGTTTCCATTCTGCATATTTCTGCAGAAAATGCATAAAATCACTCAAAATTTTTACATTTTAACACTTGAATTGCCAGTAATCCAATCCAATAACAGCTGTGTAAGACAGATCTGATTGGGCTGATTGATACAGCTGTTGTTTATTAATAATGACCCAGTTCATGTTTATCTGGATCTAATCATGTGACTTCTCTCTACTGACAAAGCAAAAAAAAAAAAAAAAAAAAAAAAAACCTATGAGGACTTGTTAGCTAAGAATCCAATCTTAAACTAGATTAGCAAACTCTAAGCTGGTTTAAGCTGCTTTTCCCAGCAGGCCCGTGGATGTCCCTGGTCTCCAGCTTCATGAGGGTTTGAGGCCTGAAGTGCTCGTCTGAGGGTTCAGTAGGTCAGGGGTCGAGTCTCTCATCTCTTCACTGATATTGATCTGATTATTTGACTTTCAGCATGGCTTTCGGCTCATTTAATTGATTCGACCTCTCAACTACCAGTGATGTCATAAGTGGGTGTGGCTCTGTGGCTCCGCCTTCTTTGAGATGGAAATCTTCTCCGGTTCATTTCTTCAGTTCAGTCAGACGTCCTCGAATAAAAGCATGAACACACTGGAGAGCCGTTCTAAAAAATGCTGGGTTGTTTCAACCCAATTTTGGGTCAAATATGGACATACAGTACCCAGCCGTTGGGTTACATTTTTAAATTACATTTTTGACCCAACGTTTGGGGTTTGTCCATATTTTACCCAAAATTGGGTTGAAACAACCCAGCATTTTTTAGTGTAGTAGAAAATAAAGATGTTACTGTATTCCAATAGAAAGAGACACTGATACTGTTTGTTTCATGTTTAAAACTGTAAAGCTGCTTGCTTTTAAACAATCTATTTTTTTTAATAAAAAAACGTTATGACGTGACTGGAAAGCTGAATTGTAGAGCGGGTGCAAACATCCACATCACTACGATCAGATGCTTTCTGAACTGCTGTTTTTCTCATCGCTATCATTTTTGTTGTATTTATTTTGTTATTTAACAAGGAAGTATACGCAGCACATATTTACAGTACATATTCATCTCAGCAGCGTGGGTGGATTATTTGACTTTCAGCATGGCTTTCGGTTCATTTAATTGATTCGACCTCTCATACCAATGATGTCATAGGTGGGTGTGGGTGATGTCATCAGATGATCACATATTTCAAACTTATTTTTACCCCAAAGTGAAGAACGAAATATAGGCTAACTTAACCATGAGTATATAAAGGCCTTGACACTTGAATGGGAACTAAATTGAGCTGAATAAAAACTAAATTGCCTTCTTTAGAGCTGCTTATAGCTTAATTTAAATTGTTAAATACACTGTAAAAAAAAAAAAAAAAAAAAAAAAGTTGGTTTAATTTAAAAAAGCAAGTTACCTTGTTGCCTTAAAATTTTGAGTTCATTGTAATTAAAAATTTGAGTTAATACAATGTGGAAGAATGGTTTAATAAACAGTTATCTTCACACATTAGTTATCGAAGTTGATTTGACAAAAGAAAAAAAGTTGTGATAACAAATCATGAACATATTTTTTTTACAATTGAACTGAATTTAATCAAATTTAAACTGAATTGAGTTGAATACACTATGGTCTTTTGTAGATCTGCTTTACAGCTGAATTTAATTTGTTTCATAAGTGATTAATTTTACATCAACACTTATTTTTACATCAACACAGTTTATTACTGTGCAGATGCTTTGAAATAATCTGCATTGTGTAAAGCGCTATATATCTAAAGGTGCCGTTTGCATGCACTCGCTCACCTTGAACTCTTTCTGACATGCTCTCTCCCGCACAGAGTCTCATTGCTCATTAATGTCTGCGGTTAATGAGCTGTGACTGTCCCTGGCTAGATAAGTAAGATGAAGACGTATGGACAGTCTCCTCATCTCCTTCGGCTCCTCTCTAACAAGAACCGGAGCCTTGATGGAAGAACGCCTCCTCTGTACCTGCGGGGTCACGTGGTTCACGGCGGTGAGCCTAGAGACACCGTGGAAGCAAGATTTACACTTGCACAACTGCAGATTTAAGAAGTCGTATTTATTTCAGAGCTAAAGCCTGTAAAAATGCCGTGGGGTAAGAAGCTCGGTCAGTTCGGCTCCCGACCATGAGGCGATTACCTCGATTTCCTATGCAAAACAGCAATCATTTTCCTCCTGTCGAAGCCACACAAACTAAGGTCAACAAACCCGCTGACCACTCTGACATCAGCAGCGGCCCACCTCGAAGCGGCGGAGGAATTTAAACGCAAACTATTGACCGGCCGCCAGGCATCAAGATCTTTTTATCATCTCCTGCTTCCATATGTATCATATTTATCGATTGAAGGAAGGTGCGACACTTACTAAACGGAATTAAAAAGGAGAAAATGTCCTTTTTTAAAATCAGATATTTGCTATTTCGGTCACAGCCCTATTTATTCCACGAGCAATTTAAACACAGCAGCACCACCCTCCTGAGTAAACCTCCTTCTGCCCTCAGCAAACAAATAGACTTGGCGGAGATGTCCGGTGGTCCGATGCTGGTTGAGATGGTGTTATACCTGGATGGAGGAATTCTTTTGAAATCTAAACTGTCACAGGAAAGATTTCGCGGCTTTAATCGGCAGCCAAGGCTTGATGGGGCTTGAGTTGGCCGGCACGGGGTGGTGAACGTAACTGGCCTTTCGCCCAGTCCCGATGTATGCGTGCGTGTTTGTGTTTGTGATATATAAGTGCAGCGCTCAGGCTCGTAGGTGCTTCAGGTATATAGAGCGAAAGCCAACTTCAGCAAAACCATCACACCTGATGAATGAGGCCATTGATACACGTGTGTGGCATACAATCTGGCACATCATCTGCAAAAAAATGATGTTAGACCACAGGGTGAAGAGGGAGATAAATAGTGTACAGTTAAACATTTTTTTTATTTATTAAAATGTAATTTAATTTATATTTTCATTTCCTCCAATATGCTGAAACCGGCTGATTCAGCATTCTGATGGTGACTTTCAAACATGTGGCGTTTTATTTAGTAATGCGGCTCTTGATGAAGTCTGCTAGTCTTGAATACTTTTCTGTTTCCTTCAGTTATATAAACCATCAACTCAACTATTCTGTGCATTTTCATGCAATGTAGTGCATGCATGCATGCATGCAAGATAGATAGATAGATAGATAGATAGATAGATAGATAGATAGATAGAACAACTAATTGTTTTTCATACAATGTAGTTATATATATATATATACATATATATGGATAGATGGATGGATGGATGGATGGATGGATGGATGGATGGATGGGATGGATGGATGGATGGATGGATGGATGGATGGATAGATAGATAGATAGATAGATAGATAGATAGGATAGATAGATAGATAGATAGATAGATAGATAGATAGATAGATAGATAGATAGATAGATAGAGAACAACTAATTGTTTTTCATGCAATGTAGTTAGATTAGATTAGATTAGATAGTTTATTTAGCCACACGACAATGCCGGTGGAATTTGTTTTCGGTACAGTATGTTAAAGCTCTACATCATCATACATTACAAACAACAAATAGACAATACATTTCACAACATGTACCAATACAAGATACAGTGGGTAAATAACCATGCATAGTGTCTGAGAGGACAAACTAAACTAAAGAGAGGAGTTCAGAGTCCTGATGGCTATGGGGGAAAAGCTATTTGTGAAGCGTTTGGTCTTGGAAGAGAGTGACCTGTAGCGCCTGCCTGAGGGAAGGAGCTGAAAGAGGTGGTTCGCTGGATGTGTGGGGTCGGAGATGATTTTCTTTGCCCGCTTTACAGTCCGATGTGTATAGAGGGAATCAACTGAAGGCAGTGGTTTCCCTATGGGGATATGGGATATATATATATGGATATGGATGGATGGATGGATGGATGGATGGATGGATGGATGGATGGATGGATGGATGGATGGATGGATGGATGGATGGATGGATGGATGGATAGATAGATAGATAGATAGATAGATAGATAGATAGATAGATAGATAGATAGATAGATAGATATAATACATAAATAAACATAAAAAATAGACTTGCATGGTTTCTAAATGTCTTTCGATGAAATAAAACTCACAAACCACGATCATTCTTGCTGCAAGTGCACTGTATTTAATATCGTCTAGGTCGTGTTTGCTTTTACCCTGCATAGTTTTATACGTGGTTTTGCATTTCACACAAAGTGTCCATGTTGGCATCTGCCTAATTTGACTAGCTTTGACCACATGAGGGATGAATTTGCAGTAAAATGTAGACTTTGGGTGTATGAGCTTAGACGTCCTCAATTAAAGATATGGGAAGCATGTTTTTAAGTTTGATAAGCCTGTCTATTTTGCTATCCCAACTTATTATATGGTTAGCTGCATTTTATTATTTGCATTTATCATTGTTTTCCCAGCTGCACACGAGTCCATCTGAACAGAACTACCACCCATTTTTTGGGTTAAAGAACCTACATTGTTACTGTGTTTACATTAGCAATATCCACATTATTATGCATCACATTCAAGTTTAGATCTTGTTTCATCTGATAATGAACATCAAAACGATTCCTGTGGCCTGCAGTTTCTTTTTCTCTGACAGATGCATTTCTCAGCTGTAGCCAACGGGGTGAGTAGACCAGTTTAGGAGAAGCCAGAGAACAGCTCTTCATATTTATTTTGCCTTTCAGGAAACTTTGAGTTCTTGTAAGGTGGATTACGCGAGAAAATATTTAGTCAGTGGCAAGACAGAGCCTACGTATATCTTGTGGAAGATGAGTCACAAAGTACTTTGAGTCAACCTCATCTTTACACTGGTGACTGTAATATTACATAATGTGAGTGGATGGGAGTGGTGTATTCCCTTGACACACTGGTCAGTACATTTAAATTATTGTTACTTACTGTAAATGACCCACTGTTACTATTAATATTTAAATTACAAATATACATATCAAAAACCTTCTCCAAAAAAAGCACATTTTGCCATCATTACCAATTTGTTTATTAAAATGGGGAATAATGGGGAATTGGAGTGCCACATGGGTATGTGTTAGGCCCTCTGCTATTTTCAATATACATGTTCCTTGGTAGAAAAAAATTAATTAGTTTCCACTGTTATGTTGATGATACTATATATATTTCATCACAACCATATGCAATCTCTAAACTATCCAATTTGACAGAGTGTGTTAAAGATATATAATATTGTATGACCAGTAATATACATGCGGATAAGACAAAGGCATTACTTATGGACCAAAAACCTGTCCACAGAATCTCTTAAAGGAGAACTCCGGTCAATTTTAACATTGAGCTCAATTTTTAGTAAATTTGGAGTGCTTGATGTGTCATACAAGTGCCCAGCCATGTTGAGTGATTCCTTCAGAGTGAACACGAGTGAATCTGACTGCAGTAGATGTGAAAGATATTTATAAAAATGATGTTATATCAGCTAGCGCACATACCTGTATTTAGTTCCTGTTTTCGGTCGAAGTCCAAAGTAGTCGATTGTCGTGGTTCACGCGCATAGGTTTAGTTACCTATGATCACGCGCGTGAACTCGACAATCGACTACTTTGGACTTCGACCGAAAACAGGAACTAAATACAGGTATGTGCGCTAGCTGATATAACATAATTTTTATAAATATCTTTCACATCTACTGCAGTCAGATTCACTCGTGTTCACTCTGAAGGAATCACTCAACATGGCTGGGCACTTGTATGACACATCAAGGATGATAAGAGAAATAAAAGCAGGTTTAAAATTAGACCCCATTCAAGTCAATAGGGTGCAAATTTTAAAAAGAGGATAACACTGTGTAGGCAACACCGATTTTTGTCGTTGTTCTCTGTATTGACAGCACTCCAAATTTACTAAAAATTGAGCTCAGTGTTAAAATTGACCGGAGTTCTCCTTTAAATACAATGTGCATCTAGAAGGATGTACTGTAACTTCATCATACAGTTAAATACCTGGGTGTTATGTTAGACAGCAACTTGTCTTTTGAAAATCATATTTCATATGTTACAAAAACACCCTTCTTCCACCTCAGAAACATCGCTGAGCTCCGGAACATGATCTCTGTTTCTGATGCAGAAAAGCTAGTTCATGCATTCATGACCTCTAGACTAGATTACAGTAATGCATTACTAGTGGGATTTCCTTCATCCTAAATAAACAAGCTACAATTAGTCTAAAATGCAGCTGATATTCTTACCAGGTAGAGAAATTATAATCATATAAGATCAATTGTATCATCTCTACACTGTTTGCTTTATTAATAACTTCCATGTCGATGAAGTATCGATTATGTAAAATGCACGCTATATGTACTTTTCAAGGTATTGATTCATTTATTTATTTGTTTGTTGTCCAAATTCTCCCCAGAATGCATTATTTGTTATAATTTAGTCACAAATTATGAAAAGGTTAATATATTTTTGTCAAGGCATTGATTTAACAACTATTATGAATGATTAATTCACCAATGGCATTTCATTTTTGCCGAATCACTCCAAACATTATAAACTGAACTAACCTATTATAAAAAGGTTAAGATTGTGTGATATTTTAAGAGCATTATTGACCAGTCATGCATTTTCTTTAAAACATATAGAATAGAAATGCGGCTTTATACAGGTTTGATGTGTGGGTAAGTACATGATGACTGAATTTTAATTTTGGCAAGAGAATCTTTGTGACAGTTTAAGTTAGTTGATTTTACGTTTGTAAATGCAGAATGAGGAACGCGTCTACACTGTTCGATCACATCTACCATCATCAGAAGCAGCATCCCTCAGTCGGGCATCTCATTGTCGTCCCCAGCCCATGGATGTGAATTTAGTGCTTTAACCTCGCACCCTTGGCTCTGTACCGCTTCAGACGGCTGTCTGCGTTTGCTTCATTTGTCAGGGTCGGGACAGGAAGCTGATGACTTCAGTTGTTGTGATGCATGCATAATGAACCAGCGCTCACAATGGCCCACCTGTGAGCAACAAAGATGCTCTCTTCTTTGGCTACGAGGTGCCCTCTCCAGCCCATTGTCCCGCTCTACAGATTCGACCCAGCTGCGTGGGCGTCCGGCCTCCATGGGTATTCATGTGGCCAAGAGTCAGAGCGTCAGTGAAAGGCGAAATCCGTGATTGTGCTCCCTCCCCCACACGCCATCCCTGCACCCCAAGAAAGAGCTCTTTATCTGGGCCTGAAATCACGGCCAACCAGCTGTGTACAAATGTGTGGAGCTTGCGTTTTTTCGGGAACTCAGCTGTTGTTTTGTACTGAAAGACGAGCTTCCATCACACTCGCAGAAAACACTAAACGGTATTGGGTGTTCGTGTTGGCTCCAAAAGATCCATGATTTTCCGCAAGGCGTGTGCACGTCTCACACACCACTGAATCTGGGAGATTTCAAAACCATCATGGCATCTGTCAAACATCGACAGGTTCTGTTCAGTTCAGAAAATGAGAATATCACTTTCATGCTAAATTACCAAAACTATGGCCTTTTTACATTCACCGCTCTGGTAACACGTTACTTGAAGCCTTTATGCATAATGCATTATAAAGATATTCAAAATGTGCAGTGATTTTTTCATAATTGTAACCAAATAAAAAATGCATTACAGTATTAGCAGATTCTGAAATTGGTTGTTTGTGGTGTTTTAATGCATTAAAAGTGAGTTCAATCAATAGATCAGTATATAATGTATTATGTGGTTAGAATTATTCATGAGACATACAATGCATTATAAGGTGCATTACAAGGCATAATTAATGCATTAAAATACTTTTTATGATGCATTATATATATATAAAGGCTTTAAGTAAAGTTTATCACTTACAAAGTGCTGCCGGGATGAGGAATGTTTGTTGGCTAAACCTGGAAATAAGCATTTTAGCACTTCCGGTTTTATCGTCCTGGAGTCCATGTTTGTTTTAATGGGTTTTTGATGAAATGCCTGAAAGAAGGTCAGGATATTTTGACATTTTATTTTACAACATAAAATACATCAGTGATTTTGTGATTATTGATGTATTTTTTTGTGACTTGAAAAAGGCTGATGCTAACAAGTGTCGAAACGAAATAGAGAGATTGTCGGGAACAGCCGAATGTGTTTATAATCAGCTCTTCCGAACTATTCAAACGTCCAGAGAGAATAACGACTGAGAGTAAAACTGTACTTCAAAAGTTGTGTTCATAGAGCTTATTTTCTGCAATAATTCAAAAGCCAATGGAAAAATCCTGTTGGGTTTTTATCGAGGGAGCCAGGGTGATGCCAACATACAGGCTGTCTACAGAAATATGTCATTGATGAATGAAATGTGTGTAGACTGCAGGCAGCAGAACTCGTGCAGTGCAGACGCTTGTATAGATGATGGTGGGAGGGGCCGCGTGTTCAGTGTTGACTGTGTGCAACAGGTGTTTGTGAGTGTCCCAATAACTGGTGTTAGGGTAAATTAATGAGCAGATTATTTATGCTAGTAAAAAAGATTCTCTCTTCTGTAAAAAAAAAAAAAAAAGGGTTACACTTCATTTTAACGTGTCATTGTTACAATGCAATTATACATTTAAGTACTGAGTAATATTAACTAACTGCATGTACTCACTCTAGGGTTAGGAATTGGGTTTGTTTTAGGGTTAGTTGCATGTAATTATGCATAATTTACTGTTATTACTATATGTATACAACATATGTAACAAAGACAATTTCTGGTGAGCATCTCAACAAACAGATTGTGTTTGTGCTGTGACGATGTGTAAAGTAGACTACACGTGATACAATGGATCATAAAGCTATTCATAATGCATGTTATAATGCCTTATGTTTCATAAATAAATGTAACCAAAGTTCAAATGCATTATAATATTTGGAGATTCCTTGTTGCATCTTAGAAAGGGAATTTTGCAAGTAACTTGTAAAAAAAAAATTTCAACACCATTATGATTCTTCTTCTTTCTAGCATATGCAGATTATAGCAAAAATAATATTGTAATGATTTAAGGATCCAATAAAATAGTCCAATTGCACAAATGTGTGTTTTCAAATATTTTCAAAACAAGTAAACCACAATAGCATATAGTGTGTATTCAGACAACATTACTATATATAGTGTACTATAATAAATGCATATTTTGACCTAAAAAATTATTTGTGTTCTAAAGGAAACAATGCATTTCATAAATATCAGGTCGAAGAAAGGGACATTTTTATTGGGGCAAATATTCGCTTGTGTTTTTAAGATAATTTATTACAATATTTGCAGATCACTTATTTTGTTATAGAATTTCCTTTCTTCCTGAAAAGCCAATAATAGGATGTTTAATATCAGGTTTCATTGTGACAACATGCCCCACAATAACTAGTAGCCAAGACTTGCACAGGAACTGACTTTCAACAATAAACCTACCCTGAAAAATATACACTGGACGAAAAAGTGTGTACACACACGCACATACATAAACACACACACACACACACACACACACACACACACACACACACACACACACACACACACACACACACACACACACACACACACACACACACACAAACAAACATGCACAAAAACATGCGCGCACACACACAATTGCACACAAACATGCTCGCACACACACACACAAACATGCGCACACAAACAATTACACACAAACATGCGCACACACACACAATTACACACAAATATGCGCCACACACACATGCACACAGACACACACACACACAAACACACACACAATTACACACATACATGAGCGCACACACACACAAACATGCGCACACAATTACAAATAAACATGCGCGCACACACACACACACACACACACACACACAATTACACACAAAATTGCGCACACACAAACACAAGATTACACACAAACATGCGCACACACACACACACACACACAAACATGTGCACACACACACACACAAAAATGCTCACACACACACACACGCACACACACACAGAAACATGCGCACACACAAACACACACACACACAGAGACAGAATACCTAGTCTGAATACCAGACAGCATAACAATATCAGATTTTTTTTTTTTTTTTTTTTGCTCTAGTTTCTGGATGATATTAAACATGTGGCAATGGTTAGCGAGACGGAAAACAAGCTGAAATAGGCAACCCAATCCCGGGCGGACCATTTATCAGGCTGGCCGCCGTTTTCCTTTTCTTTATGCTGACAAAGTCCAGCATCTCACCTTCCAAATGAAAAGCTAGTAATAGGGCCAGCGGAGGCGAACGGATCAGAGCTTTCAACACACGCCTCACACACAGATGAAACATAGCGTGCGCCGCAGATCCTTCACTAATTGTACTTTGTCTTGTTTTCTTTGTGTCTGAACGCTGCAAGTTCTATCATTATTAGATGAGAGCTGTACAGTGGCAGACCCCACCAGAGTCCAATCGCTGAAGTTTAACGATTATCCGTTTACTTCTGAGGGTTCTGTCTCTCATGACGCTGTGCAGTGATCTGGCTAAACTCATCCGCGGGGAAAACCGAAGCCAAGTCTCTCCAGGTCTGTGTGGGCAGTGCGAGGGTTAAAGAGAAAGCCCTGCCGTTGAGACATCAAGAGCAACAAAAGATGTTCCAATTATCCCACGTTCTTTAAACGGTTCAATTAGCAGATTTCTGTAATAATAAGCAGCTAAATGGTTCACATGAACTCACTTGTTATATAATCTTACACTGTTACATAATCATCTGAAAGAATCATATCCAGGCAACACACGTTTCTACATTAGAATTTAGGGTAACGCTTTATAAGGTCCCATTTGTTTAAATGCATGAACTAATTCTTTACTAAATAGGAGCAATACATTAATAAATATTGTATAAAATATATAAATAATGCGTATGTATATACCCATATACATATACTGTATGTATGCATATAAATGTATTCTGTATGTGTGTGTGTATGAACCTTATTGTAAAGTGTTATCGAATTTAGACAATTCAGTCATCATTGTTTCTCACGAAAACATTTGTAAAGCATGATTGAGTGTGATTCAATGATTGAGAAAGAGTTTATATTAGGGTGAAATTATAGGGCATATTTGCATATAAACAATATCAGATGCTTCTCAGAGTTTTACACTATTGGCATAACGTTTATTTATTTTATTTTTTTCTGGCCAAGAATTGATCAACACCACGCTTGGAGAAAAGTCTGTAAAAATATGACCCATTACTGCGTTAATATGAAGGATTATTCAGAATTGATTTTCGACAAGTGTTTCACTCATATTTTACATTTCATTGAGTCGTGTTATACACTTAAGACTCCTTCCTTCCTTCCTTCCTTCCTTCCTTCCTTCCTTCCTTCCTTCCTTCCTTCCTTCCTTCCTTCCTTCCTTCCTTCCTTCCTTCCTTCCTTCCTTCCTTCCTTCCTTCCTTCCTTCCGTCCGTCCGTCCGTCCGTCCGTCCGTCCGTCCGTCCTTCCTTCGTTTCGTCCATCCGTCCATCCATCCTTCCTTCCTTCCTTCCTTCCTTCCTTCCTTCCTTCCTTCCTTCCTTCCTTCCTTCCTTCCTTCCTTCCTTCCTTCCTTCCTTCCTTCCTTCCTTCCTTCCTTTCGTCCATCCATCCATCCATCCTTCCTTCCTTCCTTCCTTCCTTCCTTCCTTCCTTCCTTCCTTCCTTCCTTCCTTCCTTTCGTCCATCCGTCCATCCGTCCTTTCGTCCTTCCTTCCTTCCTTCCTTCCTTCCTTCCTTCCTTCCTTCCTTCCTTCCTTCCTTCCTTCCTTCCTTTCGTCCATCCGTCCGTCCTTCCTTCCTTTCGTCCATCCATCCGTCCATCCATCCATCCGTCCTTCCTTCCTTCCTTCCTTCCTTCCTTCCTTCCTTCCTTCCTTCCTTCCTTCCTTCCTTCCTTCCTTCCTTCCTTCCTTCCTTCCTTCCTTCCTTCCTTCCTTCCTTTCGTCCATCCGTCCTTCCTTCCTTCC
>JARPMJ010007241.1:0-7500 GCA_033366665.1 Phoxinus dragarum | reverse complement strand
CCAGCTGACGGCTGGAGAGAGTTTTACCAACCATAAGACAATAATGCTCATTAATTATATAATTCCATAAGGAAATAAAAATCACAATTGAGGTCTCCTCATAGACAGCACATTGAGACTGTTGCCTAAGCAGATGTTTAACTTAATGTTTAATTGCTCTCTTAACATCAGGACACTAAAGTTGGAAATTAGTCAGTTGGCTAATACTGGCACATTCACAGAAATATTAACGTGTATCCTGTGTCCTTTAAAATAAACAAAGTAAAGGCAAACTTAATAAAACGACACAGTAATACCAAGAATCTCCTAAAAAAAATGTCTTAACAATGTCTCAAAAAACGGCAATTTTTTCCCCCGAATTTGCAAACAGAGACAAAGATTATTGGTGTTCGCTTACATGCTTTTTCAGTCATTCTGCTTCACAATTCTGTTTAATTGAATGTGTCCCATGACATTTCTTTACAATTATGTATGAAATGTATCCATTTCTGAGTGAAAATTGTTTCCAAGTAAATCCTACACCAAACTTTATTCAATGTGCCCAGCAAAATACTGCATTTATCAGAGATTTTAATGTAAATGCAAACATTCTCATTCAATATATTTTTAGAGATTTTTCACTCTGAAAAAAAGGTAGAAAGGTTGTCTGTGGGGCAGTACCCTTTCAAAAGGTACACCTTTGTGCCAAACGAGTGCATAAGAACCTCAAAGGTAAATATTGGTACCAAGTGGTACCGAAATGGTGCATATTTTTAAAGAGTACCTTCAGTGACAGCTTTTGTACTTTTTTTCTGAGAGTGTAGAGACAAGGTTCATAATAAAACAGTGTTAGAGCTCCAATAAGTCTTCTGAGCTATGAAAGACCGATCTATAAGCAATTCTTCTGGGATGTATTGGCGTAATATTGGCATTGGCATTGCATTTTGCCATATTAAACTGACAATAATGTCAAAAATGAAATGTTGGGTGTTGTCAGAATGAAGCATCTCTATGAAGAGGACATCCGCTCATGTCATGTTTGAGTTTTGCTCTACCTGGGAGATGTTTGGTGATGTGGAGCAGGCGTTTGCTAACTAATGTCAAACATGCATGCTATTGAATAAGGATTGAATAAGGAGATTCTCATATACATAAGCTGCTGAATGAGAGACATTTTGGCAGAATTATCAAATGAAGATTTCCTTTTGAGTGATTCCAATGCATAGTTTTTTATTCCTATTTTAAACATTAATAACATGATTTTGAAACTTAATATTTCATAGAGAAACACATTTTGTCTTGTTTCGGAGAATATTTTGTCAAGATGATTGCTATTGTCCTAAAGCATCAAGCACATAAAATAGGGTTTTGACTGGTTGCTAGAATGATTGTTCTGAATGTCTAGGGCAAGCGTTTCTTCCTCAGATGACTATGTAGGATTGGATTTTTAACAAAAATTCTTGAAACTTCATGTATTTAAACATGCACATGTTCAAATGCATAGGATTTGCTATACAGACACAACTGGATGAATATTGCAAGATGATTATATCACTAGTGACGGGCAATTCGCTTTAAAATGCTGTAAACAAAATAATGTTTTTTTTATCCCCTAGAAACCATTGCTATAATGACTTCTTTCCCTAATTTGCCATAAGCCACACAGTAAAAACCATATGTCACAGTGAATCTCTAAAACAAACACTAAAAGTTAGATATCCAGCAAAACTATGCTGGGACTGTGACATCCCATATTACACTTAATTGCAACCAAATGGCAGTGAGGAAAAGTCGAAAATCCTCCAACCACCTGTTTGCTGAACTGTTTATATTTAACCAGAAATAGAGCCAGACCCAGAAGATTGCCGCCTCGTCCCCTAACAACCAGGATTGCAAGAAATTAAATTGTCTCATGAGTAAAGTTTGACAAAATTATTCAAATATCATTATACTGTAATGTGGGAAGCTGCTCAAGACAGGGTCGTGCGCCATTTAGAATTGAATTGCCTTTTAAATTCACAAACGCAAAGAGAATTGTATTTTTGAATCTGAATTTTAAGAAAGTAAAATTAAAATAGAATGTGATTCAAAAGAAATTTCAATCTAAATATTTATATAAACCATTGACATACACTTATGGGGTATTTACAGAATTAATGAATGAATGAATGAATGAATGAATGAATGAATGAGCGAACGAACAAGCAAACGAGCGAGCGAACGAACAAACGAACGAACAAATTAATATTAATAATAAATATTAAAGAATAAGATATATTTATAAGGATAGATAGATAGATTGATAGATTGATAGATTGATAGGGATGATAGATTTATATTTGATATATCATTTTATTTCACTAAAATTTCAACATGCCTATGAGTGAATATAATACACATTTCTTATAATTTTCCATAAATATTTTTTTATAATATTTTTTTTCTTCAAATATTTCATACATTACTTTTTATCTGCTATGTTTAACTAACTTTTAGGAGCAGGCTAGCATATTTCATTTGCTCTTTAATATGAAATTACACTTGTTCTGCTTGGCTAAAAAAAGTTTAGTCCTGTGTATCCCCAAAAAAAAATTTCTTTCTTGCTTCTCTTGCTTTCCTGTGCTCCCGCTCATCATTTGTTGTCATGGTTATTCATTATGTTATTAATTAGAGCACACCTGTTTATCATTGAGTTTGTAATCCTGTATTGGTTGTTTCCGTATGAACACTAATTCTCTCTTTTGTGTTATTTAAATAAAGTTACTCTATTTGAACGGATAGCCACCTTTCTCTTCATAATCCTGCCGTGACAAAAATACAGTAATGTCATGTTTTAAACATTAAAATTGTATTAAAATTTGCATGAGAAATCTATAGGCTACTGTACAAAATCAGGAAACCACATACAAAACTCAAATTAAAGTGAAAAAAATAACTTTTAATGGGAGAATAATGAGAGAAAGGGGAAATCACCTTGACTACTTCAATTTTACTTACAGTTATAATTAAATGAAACCTGTTTAGATCAGAAACACATTCACATTGATTGCATGAGTTAGGTTTCTGCTCTAACGCTGCACTTGCCTCAAGTTTTGGCCCGTTGTGCATGTTACTGCTACCACTGAAAAAAGAGATGATCTTTGTTCCATCTGGGGCTGGTCAGACAGCAGAATTACAGCACGGCTATCCAACAAGCTTAATCATTTCAAGAGAGTCAGAGGGAGACATATCTGTGTGTCTGACACCTTTACACAGACTCTGTCCAGGCAAGAAGATTTACAGCTCCAATCAAAAAAATCACCCACATTTACAAATTGTGCATGAGTGGTAGTCTTGCGTAGCACGGCGTTTGATTAATGGCGTACAGTCTGGTGTGTACAGCAGCCGCTTCTGGCCAAGAATCACCCATAGACTGAGAGACTGTCTGACTGACATGTGAAGTGACCAACAACAGTGTGTCGTTCGGGGGAACGGCCTGAGCAGTCTCAGAGTGAACAATCTAAAGGTAACTGATTAGAATTTCTGTTTATAATGTGTTTTTAATAAAATGAAATACAAACTGCACATATGCTAATTGCAACTTCATCATCATCATCATTATCATCATAATCATTATTATTAAGAAGAAGAAGGAGAGGAAGAATAGGGAAAAATTGACAGCATTATATATATATATATATATATATATATATATATATATATATATATATATATATATATATATATATATATAAAGTAATCTTTCCAAACTTTTGACCAGTACTATATATATTTATATATATACTATTTTTAATGATTTGAAAGAAGTCTCTTGTGCTCTTCAAGCCTGCATTTATTTGATTAAAAATAAAGAAAGCAAAAACAATAATATTGTGAATTACTATTACAATTCAAAATAATGCTTTTCTTTTGTAATATATTATAATTTATTTCTGGGATGCAAAGCTGAATTTTTCTATTAACAGTAGCAAGTCCATAGCAGATCTAGTCCACCAAAAACCAATCAATTAACATTTCAATATTTAATAACATCCCAGACAGCAACATAGTGTCGGCCCAGATACGGCCCACATCTGGTACGCGTGGAATCCACATAAAAACTATTTTGAGAGTGTTCAAAAATGTTGCAACATCTGTTGAGTGCAACACTTCCCATGTTGACACCATTTTGTACACAAACGCACAATTTCCACATGATCGATAGTACCGACCCTCCCTTCATCAATTACTGTAATTGATTTCTAAGAAACTCAGCACTCTGGCAGTCTACTTTTAACCAGATCCACAGTCCTGGTCTGCAGGGATCAGAGACGCTGAGCAGACTCCAGTGAGATGCACCCATGCATGCCACAGACATCGACTACACTAAACCAATAGCAGAGAGGAAAAGTACTCCGGCCTGGGCTGAACCCCCCTGGAAAAGTCATCAGAGCCACAGACCGGTTCTGTCCTCTGGAAACACCGCAGAGTGAGATACACTACCTTCTCATCAGGCCTGTTTCCTCAGGAGAACATCATGATTTTAACCCAGGATTCTCCAATTGCGCTGCCCCCGGGCCACTTTTAGAAAATGCGAGTTGACCGGGGTAATAGTAGCGATAATTGTTTTTCATTTAACTATTATTTTTATCACTCAAAACAGTCATAAGTTTAGTTAGTTCTTCAAAGACCCTACTCGTTTTTCAAAGCAATCTAATCAAAATTAATTTAAACGAGGGCTGTCAATTTAACACTTATACATAATTTAACAATTTAACAAAATAGTCAATTTAACACTTAAAATAGATTCAGATTTTTTTCTCTCTAATTTAAACATGTAATTCTTAACATAAACCTAATATATATATACGAAATGTGACTGATTCGTATGAATTTGTATGATTTGTCTAAACCCCAGTGGCGGTTAGGTCGGGGTCAGGGGTCGGTCATTTGTACGAATTCATATGAATTGGGCAACTCGTAAAATATGTACGTATGAATGTGTACGAATTAGCCATAAATTTCGTACGAATTGCCGTGATATCGGCTTGGGTTTGCTGGTTTTACAGAGGTTTTAGACACTTGTCATTTTATCAGGGTGGGAGATCAGCAGGCTAGACCAGTTTAAACCAGCTTTTAGGATCAGCAAACCATCTTAATACATTATCCCTCGGTTTCAAAGAGGCTTAAACTAGTCCCAGACTGAAATGTTTGAGCTGTTTCAAATTACAGCAACTTGCACTGACATATCTTCAAATATATCAGTGCCATTGTTTGTCTCAAGATGCACATCAGTGATGTTTCTTTCAAAAGCATGTTAATAAAAGATACTTAAATGTCAAAGGCAAAGGCCTAATCCTGGCTAAACCAGGCCTATATGTAAAGCATTCTTTATGTTTTTTTTTTTTTGTTTTTTTTTTTGCACAGTTTAACTTATAAGAAATTATCGGTGTGGGAAAATGTCTCTTAAAATTCCCATAATCGCAAACAAACATTGCATGGTCCTGCACAAGTTGATATCATACAACCAATGACAGGGTAAGACAGATAGATATAAAGAAGGCAAGTCGAGAAATAATCTTTATAGCAGTGCAGAAATTCATATACTTGATGAATGCACACACACACACACACACACACATACACACGCAGAAACATTTAGAGGGGCATTGGCGTAATAAATGACCTGCCACACTGCTGTTTCAGGCCGACACGCTGGAATAACACTGTACCTACACACAGGCTGCTCCAGATCAGATGTTCCCCTGCGTGGGTGGCCAGACAGCGTCTGTATACTGTCACACAGAGACACACACACACAGATGTACACACATGCACACTCACACACACACACTCACACACACACACACACACACACACACACACACACACACAGATCTACACACGTGCACATACACACACACACACACAGGGACACACACACACGGACACACACACAGACACGCGCACACACACACACACACACACACACACACACACACACACAGAGACACACACACACACACACACAGATCGACACTCGCGCACATACACACACCACACACACACACACACACACACACACACACACACAGAGCTACACACGCGCACATACACACACACACACACACACACACACAGACGGACACACAGACATGCGCACACACACACACACACACACGCACACACACGGACACACAGACACGCGCACCACACACACACACCACACACACACACACACACGCACACACACGAACACAGAGACACACACACACACAGACACACACACACACACACACACGCGCACCACCAAACACAGAGGCACACACACACACACACACAGAGACACACACACACACACACAGACACACACACACAATCAAAGTCCTCACCTCCTCATTCTGGACTCGGTCTCCACCCTGGTCTTCTTACCTATGGAGATGATGGATTGATGGCTTTGCCGTGGAGCAGACCTGTGTGAAGTAAACAAGTGTAGAGCTGCTCGCTGTAGACGAGGGCGAGTGAAGGCAAGCGTTTTCAAAGCTTTTCCTCTTTTATAAAAAAAATAAGTTACATCAGACTCAAAAGTATATGGAAAAATTACATTTTATTGCATACAGTGTAAAAAAAAAAAGACTTTTCAAAATTGTACATAAAGATGACTGAAGTATGTTTTACAAGAAGATACTCTTTCAGTCTTTCTACTTAAAAAATCCATGTTTAATTCAATGTTTTGTGAAATTTCAGAGTGAACATTGTTTCAGTTCCCTATATTTATTTGTTATATATACTACAAGTGTGTAATTGTTTGCCGCACAATAATACGCACGAGATGGAAAGATTGATATTTGATATCTACTGTTTTGAGAGTTTACAGAGCATGCAAAGCCACCAGAACACTTTAACATGCTTCATTTCATCAGAAATGTGACCCTTTTTATCCAAGCCTTTATTTTTCAACACTCATCTGATTGTGACAGAGCAAAAACTCACCAAATAGGGAATTCCAGCGTTTCTACATATTAATCTGTGTTCTTTCACCAACATTACCCTCCAATAGCCCTTGATGAGCGTAATTTCAGCCTTTCAATCAGATGTGGACTAAACCAGTTCACACACTCTGTCTCGCAGTGTTTCGTCTGTTCGCCAGGGACTCTGTGACAAAACTAAACGGTTGAAATGAGGCGACATTGCATTATGATTAAATAAAAATCTCAGTGTCTCGACTATTAGGGGCACTTTGTGCGCTGCTAGGGCCGCTAGCCTGAGCAATATAAATAAAAAGGAAATTAATAAAGGTAGGGTGTTAGTTGGCGCCATGGAAAGAATACACAATTTAGAGGAGCGCGCCAAATCTGAAATGGACGAAATGAAGGTAATCAGTCATATTTCGCTGCAATTTGACAGTGGGCATATAACCGTTTTCTGGAGAGGCCGGCTAAGGAGTTTGGACAACCTGGACAAAATTGGAAAAGTAAGGTGTGAGGAGAGATCCTGTAATATTTCTGTCTTTCTAACCGTATTTCACTTGTTCAGGTCCTC